>JAFLHD010000143.1:0-16527 GCA_018856295.1 Blastosporella zonata | reverse complement strand
CCTCCTCGGTCCATTTCTTTCACAGCACGTGTCTCTTCTCAAATTGAACTATAATGGTTTCTCCCCAGAAGCTGGGGTGCTTTGCTGGAGGTTGCACAACTTGCACGCGCTCACGACCAATTGCCTGGACTTTGTGTTCTTATGGTAGGCAGGAATTGATTGGAAGATGCCTCAGCTGCTCTTTGGGAGAAGGCTTTAGCAGCCCACCAGAATCTCCAAAAGGTCAAGCTGGCAAGAGCTCGATTAGCTTTCAGCTGTTGATGAGAGACCTCAACGCTCCTCCGTATAGACCAATAATGGTTTCTTTGAGCCTGGTGTCATAGCTATTTCACGAGGGTTGCAACATTGTCGGGACCTCCGCCATTTGAGCATCCGCGATTGTACAGCTCGATGGAGCGGATACACTCCTGATGACAAAGGTGAGAGACGTGGATGGCATTACATTGCGGATGTCGTCCGCAACTCATCTTCATTGGAGTTTAGGACGGATGTACGGAGCTCCTTGAGGCATTGACCAGTATTCCCCATCCAAATCTTCACTCTATATTACTAGTGAATAACGACATGAACGAGGCGCAATACAGAATATTAAATTGGATGGACATGGATAAGCTCCTCCCCGCGTTGATCCTGCTGGACCTTGCCTTGAACGAGGATTTGGACAGCGATATCATAGTTGAACTTGTCGAACACATGGAGAGTCGTGGATGTCAGGTGGTGATAGACGACGATGAAAACAAGGAATTGCTTCATGGAGATGCTTTGGACTCTGAATGGGATATGCCTTTCACACCTTCGCCAGTTGACCAAGTCAAACAGCCTGGCGATGAACCCGACGTCGATGCACTTGCTGACCTTATTTCTGCTGGTTTGAAGATTAATACCCATACAAGTGATGTCTCCGATGTTTAACATGTACATGTACACAGTATGTAGATAGCTGTCGAACACCTTACCTCGCTTTGCTTTCAAATTCGATGCTTTGAAATGTTCGCTTGAATTTAGGACGTGACTTTGTGAGGCGTAGTAGTATATTCACGTTCATTTTATTGTGTTGTTGGGTGATGGGATGGACTGAAGAGGTTGCATATTGCATCAAGAAGAGATGCGTCGGATTTGCCAGTTTCTCCGTGGACCGTCGGGCAAAATTTCATGGATGGCGCATGCGTTTCAAACTTGAAAAACAATCGTCGAAGGGTTCGTTAAGATATCTTTTCCAAGATGCCTCCCCGCCTCAAGAAGCGCCAGCAGCGCGCGCTTGAAGAACTTTCTGCCCTCGGTCCCAGTGATGTAGTATCATCCGATGAGGAGCCGGTGGGTAAGGCCAAGTCACGGGCCGGGGACGATGAGCTCGAGCAGGCACTGGCAGAACTTTCACTCAAGTACGTTCTATCCGCCCAAGCGCCCCAAATCTCCGTCCCTTACCCACCCCGTCTCTCAGATACTCATCCCACACCTCCTCTACACCCACTTCCACCACCACCACCCATCCACCACCCGCGAACGCCATCTCCGCCTTCCTAGCCGTGTCCCTCGTCCACCTCGAACCCACTGCCGAAATGCCTAAGTTCTTTGGCTCCAAGGTATTCCGCTCCTTCGCCTTAGCCCCAGGCTCTTCATCAAACTCACATGGGGCGCGGAAGAGCGCCCTCGCAGCGCTCCACTGCATAGCGCACATGTACGCCTCCCACTCCTCCGCGCCTTGGAAAGATCCCGCACACGCCGCGTGGTTCCTCTCCACCGCGCTCTCCTCCTTCTCGCACTCCCTTCCCTCCTCACCTCTTCCCAAACCTCCCGCCGCACTGCCCTCCTCTCCCTCCTCTCCTCCTCCGAAACGCTCCTTACACTAGCGCGGCACATCCAAGTCCTCGAAGGCACGCACCGGCGTCTGCTTTCCTTCCTTCCCCGGGAATTCGCACAGCAGGCGGGGATGGCGTGCGATCCGGTGCCGCCGACCCGGGTGTCGGGGTATGAGCTCGATGGTTCCGTGGTTCGAGGACGTGGAGGATGTAAGGGGTCTTCGAAGGGAAGGAAGAGCAGCAGCAGCAGGCGGGGCCATAGAGGATGACGATAGGTTGTTCGAGATGGCGATCCCGAATCGCGAGGTTAGGGGGAGCGTTGCACAGTTCCTGCAGGGTCTGCGCGGGCAGTTCCCAGGCGGGCTGGAGCGGCTGGGCCCGGAGGACGTGGAGGACGTGCTGGGGCAGGTGCAGGGGATGATTGGGGCCCAGGATGAGCTGCATGGATGGGGCATTGTGGAGATGCCGGGGGCGTTTGCGGTCGTTGCTGCCCCTGCCCCTCCTGGCGGGTGAAGCGGGAAGAGAGGGTGGAGTAGAGGAAGACGAGGAGGACGACGAAGAGGATAGGGAAGAGACATCTATTCCCTGTGTTTGAAGGCGATACAGAGGGTAGTAAGGAACGTGATTGGCCGGTTTTTGGGTGGTTCATTCTCTGTTGTTATCCCATGATGAAGGTCCTAGAGGTATTCGAGAGAAGTAGTATTATTGCATATTGTAGGCAAAACCGTGTCTTGACACCGGCAATGTCGCTCTGCCATTTCCATCCTCTAACATGTACTCGAGACCACGCAAATGGTAACCAGAGTAGCAGTAATATCACCTTGAAGTGTTGTCCATGACCGGGTCTGACTGGGGGTCAGTTGACAGCACTTTGTGCGAAATTACTATGTAATCAAAATCAGCTAGTCATCATCTACTTCCACATCCGCTGCACATTCTTCTGCCTCAGATACCCTCAGACACAGTAAGTAATCCATAGGCTCCCATGTCCTTGTCCAGATTTTCTATCCAAAATAAGTAGTCTATACCATTCAAGGGTGTCACAAGCCTAAAGGGGTCTCAGCCAGTGCGCCTTTTATGCCGAACTCTTAAAGCTTAGAAAGGTATCTCTTGCTTTTCCAAGGACCAATGGAACGCTGATTAAGAAGATGATAAGGAGGCTACAGATAAAAAGATGAACATGCATTCCCTGAAACTTTTGATGCATGCATCCGATTCAACTACAAAAGAAAGATACTAACGAAGCAAATACTCGGTCTGGGCAGCAACGTCAAGACTATCAATGGAAAGAACCAAATGCTTTAATCTCTCATAGAAGCGTGAGCTATGTGAAAAGGGTCTAATCAAATAGGTGGCACACCAAGCTTCCTGCCTGAATTGTCCCAATTGAAATGTCGAAGTAGTGAATTCGAATGATTGAAAATGGTCCTCGTATGATGGTAATGGTCAAAATTTTATAGAGTGTTGTGTATCCATATCAAAGGGGTCAAACAGAGAGCCTATCAAGACTCTGCACCATACAGCAAATGCCAACTTATGACAAGAGTTTAGAAACTGCCGTATCGCCCGCCTTCTAGCGTCGTTGGCGAGTTTGGCGTAAGCGGAACCTCTTCAGCATTGTAGTCATCCATCCCTGGGTAATGGTACAGATCAGATAATTTGTCATTCGTGCTTTTCCTCCCCGTGAACGGCGACCATGGTGTGGGTCGTCGGGCGAGAAGCGATGGGAGGGGTATCAAAGACGGGGTTAAAGACAAAGAGCCACCCCGTCGGTCAGTGAATCGTCGTCGAAGGAGCAAGTGAAGGATGCGAGCGATAAGTAATAATCTGAGCAAACGTCGGTCTTTAAAGTAATCTAGAAGAGAGGCGACTGACATGATGACCACCCAGACCATCAACACCCAGTTGAACTGGTTTGCAGGCTGAAGGATGACATCGCCTCCGTTAGAGTCCGGATCTTGCGGTGGGTCTTGCGGTGGGTCTTGATCTGGTACGGGCTCTGGTTGTGGTATGCTCAGGGGAGCATGACATGCATACTTTGACTTCCAAGAGAACGCGTGTGTTCCGTTGAAGTGCCACATAAACGACGGCTTCGTAGGCTGGTATTGATCTCAGAAATTAACATACTAGATATAGATAGACCACACCTCTGAAGAAGTCTCATCGCAATGAAATAGAAATGTCGCTTTCTGGCGCTGTTGCTTGTAGTGTCCGCCGTGAAGCGTCACCTGCAATGGCGCTGTATGTGGGATTTTAAATAATTGAAACGAATGGCAGCAATAGACTAACCGTGCCGACTCGAAGATCCTTCCTTGATCACCCCCATCTTGGCACTCGGAAGAAGGTCTTCGCCCGCAATAGGTATGACTTGAAGTATACGAGAAGGTTCGGACGGGTGGTTTGGCCGCGTGTTGATGACTGCCGCAATTTCGATTAATGTCATACACCGATGAGAAGATGTTTCACTCGCTCGTCAAACATATTCGCGTTCCTTTTTGACACTTGGAATATCAAAGATTAAATGGCAATACAGTGGGATCACCTAAGTTGACACCTCACCTGCAGCTCAGCGGGTAAAGTGCCATCCATCGCCAAAGGCTGATTGAAGTTGATCACGTATACGTTCTTTGTATGAGTAGGAGGAGTATCTTCGTCGATGGCTATTTCAAAAGAAGTACGCTGAGCATTCAGAAGTGGACAAAGGTCGAATGACAGTTTCCCAACGGCAAATTTGCACTCCATCACGTAGCACGCAATGCACTTTCAGGTAGTACCTCGAAAAACAAGTTCCAAAGTCCTATATTTGTGCCCATAAAATAACGGCAGAGGCACGGACCGGGCACTAGAGATTCTGGTGTCACCTGAACGTCGCTAAAATATGATTGTCTTGGCAAAATCATTGGCCCTTCCGAAGAAGCATCCCATAAGTGATACTAGTCAAAGAGATAGTATTGGTGCGGTTGATGAGCTGTACAGAATTCGACCGTGATCATGAGTTCACAGAAAACCTGCAAGTAAGCACTGCCACAAACAACTTTCGTTCTGAACCACCACATTCATCACCGACAAATCTACTTCGGGGAATGCTGTCATGTCATGCGAAATCCGGAACGTGAATCATGTAGCGGACCCTTGCTCCGGGTCTGGCAATTTTCTTGTCGCGTCCTCGGGCCATTTGTAAGTCCTGGAGTCGTAGCCACCTGTTCAGACACCATCATGGGCGTATTGAAATTGTTCTACCAGACAATTGGTAGGACTATATGTCTTGCATCATTACTTTGCACCAAACCGACTTGTCGGCACAATCGCGCCATACAGCACTATGTGGCCATCACATGGGCGCAAAATTTGCCACCACGCGCGTGTTGCCATGCTTTCAGTTATGATACTCTCGTATTGAACGGGCCGCCGTCAGAACCTCTAGCGATGTTTCGAGAATACCACTCTACATAAAGCGACATGAATTCCGTGGGTGTCTCTTCCCATGCCACAATGTCGAACCCAGTGAACTTGAAATGGCTTGATGGGCAAGCACCTATCTCTACGCCGACTGGAACATCTTTCGGCATACCATGGAACCAGGGAGAAATCGACAAAACGACGCCTATTAGTCTGACAGCTGGCGGAAGTTCTGTACCCATCCAGACATGGCCTTTGGCCTAGTAAGCATATTGATCACTCCGCGTTCCCGATCTGACTTTACCCCAGTTGGCCAGATGGGAGTCTGAAATGGACTGGCCATACTCTTCCTACGGACGCTGGTCTCGTTGATGATCTGACTCTGCAGACCGCAACTCCTGTGGAGCCCACCTCGCCTGTCTCCGTGGTTGACAGTAAAAAGACCATCACAGTGACGACAGGAACCTTCTCCGGTGGGTGTTTATTGAGTGTGATGGGCTTAAGTACTGACTCCGACCTGTACATTAGCTGTTTTCAACAAGTCGGGAAAAGTTCTGATCGACTCTCTTTCCCTTTCAAGCAAAGCTCAAGTCTCCAATGGAACTCTCATCGTAAATGTACAGGATTCCCCTGATGAACCGGAACTCTTAGGTTCGCGACCTAGCGTCAAAGGGACGACGGGCAAAATCGATAGTGTGACAGTAGAGCAGAATGGACCTGTGCGCGCTGTTATCAAGGTATGCCTTTCATCCAACGCGCAGACGACCATAAAATATAAACAATATTTAAGGTGACTGGGCAATACGAAGGAGATCACTCCGCCTTCCTGCCTTGGACAGTCAGGTTTTACATTGCATCTGGTGCCACGGCCTTAAGGATGGTCCATTTCTTCATTTTTAATGCTGACCAGACCAAGGACTTCATCGCGGGTATCGTAAGTGTTGCTTTGCTGTCGTGATTCCTCATCTCATTCTCAGAATCCAACAGGGTCTCCGCTTTACGACACCACTCTCCGATGAGCTCTACAACAGGCATATTCGCTTCGTCAGTGCAGACGGCGGTATCTGGGGAGAGCCTGTCCGAGTGATGTCCGGTCTTCGGAGAGATGCATTAGCTCCTGTGTTAGTTCCCCAGTTCGAAGGAACTACGACATCTGACATCTCAACTTGGCCGACATCAATCACGCCTTTCGTGGACGATCTGGCCGTGTGGTCCGACTTTACTCTCGACCAACTTTCCTCCGAACATTTTACGATTGCGAAGAGGACAAATGCGGGTAGGGCGGCAACATTCATTCCTCATGCGGGTTCGGGTACTCGTGCATCTGGCCTTGGATGCGTGGGCGGTGCAACTGGAGGCAGTGTCGTTTTTGGACTACAAGGTACAATGGAATTCACTTGGTTTTGATGTTGACCTAATCGATTATTAGACTTTTGGCAAGGAGCTCCCAGGGGCCTTGACATTCGGGATGCAAGCACAGACACTGCGACCGTTACCATCTGGGCTTATAGCCCAAGAGTGAGTTCATTTTTAACTCAGCCTTGTCGTGTGCTGAATCAAATTTTGTCAGGCTCCCGCCATGGATATGCGTCATTACGACACTGTACCACATGGCGTACGTGTCTCTTGAATCGAATCTTTATCTACTGATAGTTGATGCAGTTGGACCTCGCGTACGAGGACGTCGGTGACCCGAATCCAGATCCAACAGGCATCGGGCGTTCCTATGAAGTTACTTTACAGCTATTCCAAGCCACACCCTCTCGCACGGTCTTAGCCCAACTAGCTAGTGTGCAAGTATGTCCTTTGTATAAATTCACAATCATATTGTCAAAGTTAACGACCGTTTAGACTCAAGTTCCTCAAATTGTCGCAGAACCATCCTTCTACGCCGCTCACAAGCTATTTGGTGGACGCTGGTATGTATTGTGATATCTTGCACCCACATTGCCTTTGACGTCTCCTATCAGGAACGTCCCAGACACATCTCGAAGCGGCTTGGAAGCCATTGAGAAGCGTAAGAGTGATCTCCTTGACTTCTATGTCGCGGTACGCCATCAATAGTTATATGCACACAGATTCAACTCATGCTTCTCTTGTAGGAAATCGATCAGCGGAAGTTCTACGGATTCTGGAACTACGGTGATGTTATGCACACCTACGATCAAACACGCCATACGTGGAGGTACGATGTCGGCGGATATGCTTGGGACAACGGCGAGCTTGGTTCGTCAACGAGCGATGTGAAATGGACCTGTTTTTAAATTTCATGTTTTTTAAGGAAGCGACCTCTGGCTTTGGATGTCATTCCTTCGCACCGGAAGAGCGGACGTGTATCGCATTGCTCATGCCATGACAAAGCATCTCGCTGAGGTTGATTCTAACCATACTGGTCCCTATGCAGGAATCGGAAATCGGCACAACGTATCTCACTGGGGAGACGGTGCTAAAGAGGCTCGAGTTGCAGGTTCTACTCTGAGAAGGCCGTACTATTACTTAACTAGTGCGTTTTCTTTTCCGGCAAGCTCGTGTTCTTCTACTTACCTTGCTTTTATTAGCTGACGAGTTGATGGGTGATCTGATGGATTACACCTTGGCGGCAGACCAGACTATCATGGTTTGGGATCCCTTGCGAAAGGTCTTCCCTCCTCCAGACCCAGCTGGTCCTGGAAGACTTCGGATTGGGCCTGACTGGACAACTCTGGCTGGAAACTGGTTCACAAAATGGGAGCGTACCGTGAGTGACTCTGAATTTGTTCACGAAGTATACCTACAGTGGAATGACACAGAATGACACCGCGTGGAGGGACCGCATTAAAGTTGGCATGGTGAGATTCTAATCTTGATTTACAACTTGGTCTGGCCGGTCGTTGAAAAGACATCCAGAGCGACATCGGGAGCTTCCAATACGGTTTCTTTACGGGTAACGGAGCTGCTGTCGGTTGGAATGCGGATACTGCACATCTGGTCGATGAAGGCAGCCCAGGGACGGGCTCGTGAGGCACATCCTTGTTTATAAAATCGAAGCAGCTTATCATATTGACAGGTATCATCTTACAATGCTGTTTGGAGGAGGCGAGTTCTTAATGGAAGCCATGGAACTCATCACCGACGAACCAGCCTTCGATGCTGCATGGCTTGATTTCTGCAGGCTCTTCAACGCCTCGAATGCAGAGTACGTATTGCTTATTTCATTTTCGTATTTGCATTTACTTAGTCCAGTCTGTCAGCAAACTGGCAAGGTATGGTATCAGCTTTAATAGCGGAGGATTCTCTCAGGTCAGCCATATTCGTGATTCTATATTTCTCCCCCAGCTAACTTGCTGATTTCGCAGCTCTATGCCAAATTACAATGCTACGCTGGTGAGATTCCATAGCTTCGGCAGTCCGTCGCAATTTAATCCGAGTAATAGGTGAACGTTTAAACGACACTACACTTAAACAAGCCGCTTGGAACATCATCACCAGTAACACTGTCGGCGTCTGGCCGCCTGTCACCCAAGTTGGAGGCACAGATGTATTGAACCCAATTAACGAGGTATTGACACACCAGCACCTCCATTCATGCATGCCTGATCATTTTATGCTTCCAGATTGCTAACCTTGCCACTAATGACGCTGGGTCTCTCTCACTGAGCGAATACGCGATCATGGCAATCGCCCCTGAACTGGCGCCAAATTCCCTTGCCTCGATTGTGGGTGCAGAGAAGGAATCTTGGGATCAGGCGACCGTTGCTGGCTCTGAGGATGATCAGAAGTTAGCAGGTATAGAGAAGGGAAAGAAGGTTACCCGTATCTGGAGGCGATTGTTATGCCTATGAGGCATCTAGCTCGATCAAGACTGAATAAAAAGTATGAAAAAAATAACGGTAAAGCGGGATAAAACAAGGTATCTCGCAGTGATGCAATAAACCAATTTGAAATCTGTGTCAGTCGGAACGCCCTACTCAGTCATTTGAATTTGCCTTGGTATTCAGATCTACCACCCCACCAGCAGTCGCGGGAAAGAAACCAAAATTGATGAAGATCAGACTCTCAGGTCATCATCAACTTTCGTTCCTTCTCAAGAAATTGACCCCATTTCAAGAACGGATTTGAAAATGGTCCCCGTATGATGGTAGCGGTCAAGATTGGATTGGTGAGCTGGAAATATGTTGTCAGCCTGCGCATAGGACACGACTCAAGGAAAAACTCACAGCTACTACATAGTAAAAATTCCTGACAGGTCCAAGATCGTGAATAAGGCTAAGCTAACACAATTAGACCAAGGAACTGAAGCCCCGCCCGTTGTAAAGGAAAGGGAAGATCGTCCTCTTTGTCTGATGAGGAACTATAAATGATCGCTAAAGGAATAGTCAAAAATTGCGCGCGCCCTCATGAGAGAAACCGATGATGGGCGCAAAGATTTCTGAAAAAGGTCAGGTTGATATATCGTCAAAAATTGAGTAGATTCCTAATATAGCAGAAAAGCAGCGGGATGGCAGCCATTGTTCCCCAAAGCAAAGACTGGCTTTGTCCTGAAGAAGGTGTCAATCTTCAGGTGTTATGGCTTCGCTAGGGAACAGCTAGACGCGCGACCGACCTTTATATATCATATATCTGTCAGGTCGGAGTGAGAGGACTGTCATTTGATATCAGTGCTACGAGCAACGATGAAGGAAGGTTTTCGGGAGGCGGTTAAATGTCAAGCAAGCCTCAAGGGTACAAAGATAGTACACAGATCGTTCCTGGGACTTTGACCCACATGCCAGCTTGTGTGGGGAAGTCGTCGATCCTGTGGTAGACTGGCGTGTTTCAAGTGTGATCGGAAGTCGTGTCGCATTCCAGTCTCATTACACAGTAGGGGATACCGTACTTCTTCGGAATGCCAGAATTTATTTCTGTCCAAAAGCCTTTACCAATGCGGCTGCCGCATCCGAAACCAAACGTGCACCGATTTTCAGCGCCCTGTTAGCAAAAGGCAGGGATTAGAATATGCTCAATCGGCTGGTCAAGTGAACTCACCCTGATTACAGAAAAACAAGATGTGGCGACGGATCTTCAGTTCTAGGTCACAAGCAGGATGAATCAGACTCTTACCGTCCATGGCCATAATCGGATGAGGTGCGCCCTCATACATGACTGTCTCCACCTCGACCCCCAGCTCCTTCATCTTTTCGCCATACAGCACCCCCTCCTCCTTCAATATATCCAGCTCCGCTACCGCAATCCACGCTGTCGGAACCCTCGCTAGTAGTTCTTTCGGCGCAAACGCTGGTGACGCATCCCACTTCTTGCGATCCTCTGCGTTTGGGAGATAATTGTCACGGAACCACAGCATGCGGTCGGGGCTGAGCCATGGTGAATGTTGATTTTCAGCCCATAAGTTCTCTATGGATGCCGTGTTGTCCGTCACAGGCACCACCAGGAGCTGGAAGACGAGAGGTACTGGCGGCGTACGTTCTGCGGCTTTGAGTGTCAGGATGGCAGCTAGGTTCCCACCGCTGCGTGAACCCTCGTCAGGACGGGATTACATTGAGGGAGAATAATGTCATGCCTAGAAGAACCACCAACTGCGATTCGGGAGGGGTTGATGTTGAGGGATGTGTTGCCGTGAAGGAGCACCCAATCGAGGGAGTCAATCGCGTCTTCAACAGCTGCAGGGTATGGGTTCTCGGGAGCTAGGCGATAGTCCACCGAAATTACCACGCAATGTGCGCCTAAAGACTTGGTCAAAATGACTTCATCCTATTGAGAGACGACGTACCAACTGCCAGGTGGGTAGAGAAGGACGTCTCGCTAGAAATATCTCCAAGGGTCCATCCACCTTCATAATTATGTATATCGTAAACTCAAAGTTGACCGAAAAATGGCTAACCTCCGTGGAAGAAGATAAATACAGGCCAACCGCCCTCGGGAGTCTCCCCCCTAGGCGTAAACGTTCTGATCTTGGTATGTGGTAATTCAAAATCTCGAGTCTTGGCCACTTCAAGCGGAGGTGCTCCTCCAGGTACTGCCGGAGCATTTCGAATAGCTGGGTTCCAGGCAAGTGTATGGGGTGGTACGATATATTGTAGTGTCGTGTTATGGAACTCAATGTACTCGTGATCCAGTCGGGCGATGGCGGAGGGATGGAGCGGCTGGTGAGCGATGCGGTCTGTAGCCATGCTTAGAATGTGCGGGTAATGAGTAAGAGGGGAGTTGCAGATAAGGTTCAAGAGACCATTGGTACGAATCGCAATCATCATATGACCCTTTGATCCTGGATCGCATGGTCGCGCGGGCCGATATGTTTCTCTGCTTTAAATTTCGTGATCTGGACGGAAGCCTTGTAGTCTAATCAAATATATGATTTCTTAGGTGGGCTAGCAGATATAAAAGTTTGGCAGTTTACCTCATTATCGTTCCTTCCTAGTTACGACTGAGTTACACAGATGAACCGAAAAGTCCAGCAGGTGCTCCAGCTTTATTTGCGTCTTCTGTAGCAGTGGCAGTATCAGACAGGTCTTTTCCCTGGCAATGTTCATAACATACCTCACCTTGAGCGACCAAATACACCTCGGACTTGAAGTTCAAAAGTAGACTATATGCCCTGAAGTAAATCTCAACTATACCTCTCATTTTCTCCGCACTCATGTCAGGTCGATGTGATGGTACACTTGCGTCTGACTCACTGTTCAGTGATTTTGGAGGAATATGACTGCATACCGTATGGAATATCCATTTACATTGTTCTTCTCGCGTGGAGCTACATAGAGCCACAAGATGGGTATATGCTGCTGTGTACCACTAGAATTCTTCGAAAGTCGGATTCAGTGACTGAGAAATGGATTAGCCATAAAGTTAGAAATTCCGTTGACCAATCAAAACTTAATGAACACCTTTTTGTGTCTTCACACGACCGGAGGGCACAAGAAGGAAATTGGCTCGGATCGGAAGCGGCGGATAACGCGTGACCACTGACATCCGCTGCGTCGTCAACATAGGGATCATATTATTAGTTTTGGTGTTTGATCTTCAGGCTTCGTAGCAATGGCCCTAACCTGTTAGAAGTCAACACCTGCTTGGTACGAGTATACAGTACAAGTCGATAATCTAAATGTATATTCCTTTCGTCTTATATATCATCTCTCTGTCTGCTTTGTCCGTCCGCCTTGGCCACCCCTTGCCATCCTGTGCTTTGCCTCGTATTGTTGTCCTGTTGTCCTGGCCCTGCGGCGTATTCGCGGTGTATTGCAATCGCTAGACCTCAACACTCTTCGCTTGACTTCCAGAGATCTCCGGTCGATGGTAGATTGCGCCCGCGACCCTCATACTATCAAATTCCTCCTTGAATTCGTCGTTGATTACATCGCCGTAATCTATCACGATAGTCCTTGGAGTCTGTGTGACGGTCTCCCGGTCCTTGTACACAGCGATCACAGTATCCAGGCCTATCTCCGCAGCGTCTTTCAACTCTATATCCCCTTTTTCCACCAGTTCGACCAGGGCGGCTAGAACCCACTCTTGCACCCCACACTTTCGAGCGAAGACCAGCCGGTTGGCCACCGTGTGACTCATGCATGCATCCAACTCTGCTTTCATCTCTTCCTCGACTAGGGTCCTAACAGTGGTCTGGTCGCTCGGAGGAGCTCTGGCCAAACCGGATCTGGTTTTTGAATGCCGCCGCTCTAAAGCTGCGATGTGTTGCAAAAGATATCGCTCTCGGACGCCAGACAGTTTGATCGCGGAAGAGTAGCCAACTGCTGCTGCCTGTTGGACGGAAAAGGGATCTGTAGCCTCAACAAGTTCAAGATAGGCCGCGCGCAGCCATTCCACGACACCAAGCTTTTGTGCCAGGAGAACCCGCTCGATGGAGCTTAGCTGCTGTCCGAGTTGCAATTCTCCTTTGAACACCTCGCTGACCTCGTTTGCGATGAATTTCAGTCCTGGAGGAGGGAGAGCCTGTGATTGGCTTTTCCATGCCTTCTCTCGAGCACGGTAAAGTCTAACGGTAGACTCCTTCCCGATCTTCTCCGCGTTTGCTGCCAGTAATCTGGCACTGCCCGCCATCGCAATATACCCCGAACGCAGCCACTGCAGGACACTATATTTTCTTCCCAGGAGGACTCTGTCGGAGGAGACCATCCTCGAAGACGTCAAGTATGTGACAGCCATGGCCCGAATATCGAGCATCATCCACTTAGTCGAGAGCTCCAGCACGGACACCCAGTCATCGTCCGACAGAGTGCGAACCAGGGATCTACGATGAGAGAAGTTAGTTGTCGGTTCTGCGGACCACGGGAGATATGGCACCCACTTGGGATACATGAACTGCAGCAGAGCGCGAAATTCTGCTTTCGAGACGCCCTCCAGCTTCACGTTCGCATTTTTAGGACTACTACCTCCCGTATCGTCCTTGGCATCCAAGGCCGCGAAGCTGGACTCGAAGAAGTCTGTGTTGGAGCTGAAATAGAACCGCGGGACCTTGAATAGGCTGTCCTGGACCTGGGTTGAACAGCATCATAAACATCTGTATAGCTAGATCCATGTGCCCCACGCACCTCAAAGACGGCGGATTCCATACAGTATTCCATATCCCACGTCTTTTCACTCTCGGGAGGATTTAGATTCGAAGTCACCGCGGTGCCATGTTCTGTGTCGACAGGGCTTGCGAGGACTGTGGGCTCCATCCCAGCAATGTCTTGTTCAAGGGATCCGTGAACGGCAACGTAGTCTTGATCCAGGTGAGGCATCATGGAGGTTTGCCGTGATCGAGGACGAACAAGCGAGAGTAGACTGGCAGGTCAAGTTCTGCGGCCTGTGGATAGTAGATGAATCAATCTCCCTCGTTGTGGGCGCAAGGCCTGTCAGGAAACGGGCCGGCGTCTAACTGTGAATG
The DNA here is from genome assembly GCA_018856295.1 of Blastosporella zonata. Lineage (NCBI taxonomy): Eukaryota > Fungi > Basidiomycota > Agaricomycetes > Agaricales > Lyophyllaceae > Blastosporella > Blastosporella zonata. The sequence goes on along the minus strand of JAFLHD010000143.1, from coordinate 2,469 downwards.
CTTATGGCACATATCAAGTCACTGGACTCCATGCCATAAAGCTACACACGAGTGAGGCTCAGGAAAGTTGCCCGACAATATCGAAATAAGGAACTCGAGGACACGGCCCAATGTCCACTACACCATAATTTTTGGCTGCTCGGGACGTGATGGCCCGGGAATGAGTGTCGGTTTGGCGGGAGGGAGGATGAGGATGGGACAAATGTTGACATTAGTGTAGCCCGGGCTCGGCTACTACCCCCACCGGAATGTCTTCCATTCTCTTGGTATTGTTGTTCGAAGGTGGAGGTCTAGGAGGACCTCCGCGGCGATAAAGAACGAGTGAATGATGGGGATGACCGAGAAGGAATGGCGATGGATTTGGGTGGGTGCTGGCAAAGCGCAAGGGTCTGCATCACCGCCAATCTGCCACCAATACTCTATTTTTCGTCCCCCCGCTTCATACCCAGGAACGATTCAGACTTACTTACAAGACAACCACGCTATTGTGTCTGGACCCTGGGCCGGAATTTGTAAGGTGGAGCGGGTGGAGGTATGACTGCGAGTCTGGGGTCTGGACCATGTTGGGCGGCGGTTGGTGGCCCACACTGGCGTGAGGGAGCGATCGGATTTATAGGAGGGACGAAGTCGAGGAGACGGTGGAGTCAGGACCTAGGCTGGAGCGGAATGTCTACGTCTGCATGGTATGCCATTATACTGCCATTAACACGGCGCTGCTGACGAACCACTTGGTCTAAAAGGTATAGTGCACATTACCTGAGTGTACCCGTCTACCCCCGATATCGCCCACCACTGAATCCAACACGGATGTCCCTCGGGGTCTTGTAAGCCGGTGATAAGGAGGAGAGTGCGTCAGCTCAGCAAAATCTGGATCCACCCTGATTACATGGTGCGCATGTCTCTCTTCCAGTGCACATATATATTCTGGTTTATATACTACATCGTCGTCGTCAGGTATTCTCGTCCTCTTCGAGCCCCTTCACTTTTACCCCCTGACGCTATCGTCGTTCTTGGTATCAAGCACATGTCCCTCAACAGAATTTTATCGTTATTCATTCCTTCTCGCAAGTCCGCACTGCGCAGTCGTTGACTGCCATTTTCATATTCTCATGCAAGGACAGCCGTTGGATTGCGATTCACCACGCGAGAGCGCGTGTACCTCTAAGTACGACTGGACATTCGAAATACCTCGAAGGCTCAATGTCCGCTTCTCGTCTCATTCTTTGCTTATCCTGCGCGCTGGGCGCCGAGGATGAGATGTTTTTTCGCGCAACCCAACTTCGCCTGGTCGGTTAGGCTTCCTAGGACGTTTGAGAGTCACAATCGAATGATGTTCGGGTTGAGCATACAAGACGACGCTCCATCCCTCCTCCCGTCTACCCACCAATAGCGACTGCGATCGGCCCCCAAAATCTGCTATTCTTAACAGACGTGTTATTAAAGCCCTAAGCATCGAAACTACAAGACTCCATGTGCCGCCGGATTTGCCAGTCGCTGGTATTCGAGAAATCATTTTGCTTCCTAGACAAGAACGACTGCTGCGTTGGATCCATGCTGTTGCGATTTTCTCGGTCATATGGAAGCTGCTTCAATCGGCAGGAACCCAGGGGGATGAATCGGACCCCTCGAGGAGTCACTTGGTGACGCATGCCATCGACTCTGGACGACAGCGGCGGACTCCCAGGTCCATCACATGCTCGATGAATCCCTCGATCTCTACCCACATCATGATAAAACATCAATATTCGCTGCTGCAGAAGCGTGATACTCAGGAGTGCAAAGCGCCACTCCAGTGAGGATTGTCGAATCCAAGCCACCAAACCCATTTTACGGATTCCAGCGATTGACTCGCCACTCACGAGTCAACATTATTGGGCCTTATCTGCTGGTTCTTGATGGTGGACTAGAAGTAATTCTCAGCTTTCCACCCACGTTGAACCATCGACTTGTATTTAAAGGCCTGAATGTATTCTGGACACTCCAAGTGTTTCCCCTCGTCTCTTTCTATCGTTGTTTAAATTTTCAACCCCTACCACGATGATTCATGAAGAGTCTCAGCATGTCTTTCTTCGTTATCTGCATCTCTCAAGCTCTGGCGCGGGGCGGTGTAAATGGAGTCGGATCGCTTGCAAGCCGTGCGACCGCCGCTCGCGAGCTCGCTGAGAACTGGAGCGGACTCAGCTACGTGGATGCCAACGCTGGTAGTACAAACAGTGATGGATTGACCAAAGGCGATGTGAGTACTTACTCATGCTTCATCACCCCTCTGGTCCCAGTGATTGACGCCATGTAGGTCCTGGACGATGTAGTGACGTATGGTCGAGCTTTTGATATGTAATAAACGGCAAGTGGTCAGCGAAAGAAAGTACTAAATATATCGTACCTAATATTCGCGGTGTTTTCAGAGGCGCTTTAAATTTCGTCTTTTGGAGGTACTACATATCCGAACACCTTTCAAGTACAACAGAG
>JAFLHD010000142.1:0-12049 GCA_018856295.1 Blastosporella zonata | reverse complement strand
ATTCGTCCGTTTGCGGCATTATAGAGTGTATCGCGGGTTGTAGAGCAGGCACGAGCAGAGGGAGCCCCAGTGATAAACGCGCCGAAACGCGGTTCACGTGTTGTGAAATGGGACTGATGCGGCTGTAACGAAATGCCCCAGACGTCGGAGGAACAAAAGTGATCATCAAAAGAGACAAATTGCCTAATCTAGCGAAACTTCATCATTTCTGGCTGTTGACCCCAGCCTACCATGGGTTCTTCATACTTTCCATTGTAACCATTCGCTTCTCTACCAGCATCGGTCCAATTTGCATAGTTCTCCTGCAAGTCGGGATACACTAGTACTCAAGTGCAAGGGTTTGAATGACATTGTGCATTTGGGGAAAACGGGAAATCCATGAGCCGTCTACTTACGTCAGGGTTTTCCTTCAGTGCGAGCCATCGCATCTATAACTTTTTCACCGCGTCCAGGACTGACTCGTGCCTAACGGGACCGCACTTGTACTTAAAGTCACATCCCCATGTTTTCGTCTCGGTAACCCAAATATCCAATACCTTCTCATTCCCCCCATTCCATCTACTTGAGCGCTATGACGGACCAACTCAGCTCAAGCTCTCGTAACACACACATGGATGCGCCCGACCACCCTACAATCGCCCCAACATCATTTACACATGACGAAATGACCCGTGCGTCGACGGCGGCCCAAGATAGCGAGAGCAAAGCCGATTACGACAAAGAACTAGCTGTTCAGGAAAAGGACATTCTCGCTGAAACGCAAATCAACTCAGACTTCCCGGACGGAGGTCTACGGGCATGGCTTGTAGTTTTCGGGGTGCGTTTCCTTCTTACAATTTTCCAGTTTTTGCTGATCGTCCGTCTATGGTTTCCAGGCGATGTGCAACACTTTTTCAACGTAAGTTCTCAATGCAATCCAGCGTATATATTTTACGGTTAGCCTGGGATAGCGCCTTGTATCCTTGTGCCTCTTTGCGAGGTGATTTCGAATCCGGCACCGGTTCAAGCGGTAGCGGTTGGCTTTGAACAGCGGCTTCTTGAAAAGCTTGCCGACCCGGAGCAGCGGCCCCTAAGTCGCCGCCGTCCCCCAACCACGTTGTATTTTACCCGAATGACACTTACAACAAATGCCTTATTTTTAGGTTTGGATTCCTTAATTCATGGGGGGTAAGTCCGTCCCTAAACTAAGCAGTTTCCTCGCTAAACGCTTTTTGTGACAGTCGTTTCAAGCCCATTATCAGGAAACCATTCTCAAGGATTCATCTACATCCGATATGTGAGTTCCCTTGGTCTTAAATATCCAATCTTGACTCAACGACTACCATGAAGTGCATGGATAGGGTCGGTGCAGGTTAGCGCATGTTATCTCACTCTAACATTAACTTACCACTGACCGTCCATCAAGTATTGTCTAATATTCCTACCTGCCATCTTCATCGGAAGGGCGTTCGATCTCGGGTACTTTCGTACGATATTTCTAACCTCGAGTGCACTTCTCATTCTCGCCGTATTCCTTGTCGCGGAGTGTACACAATATTGGCACTTCCTCCTCTGTCAGGGCGTCGTCATTGGAGTAAGCATGTTTTCCCCGCAGATTAGCGCCAGCCGAATGCTTATGCCAACCTCTTTATATAGCTTGCTTGCGGAGGAATTTTTGGACCAACGACGGCTGTTGTTGGCCAATGGTTCAAATTGAGGCGCGGACTCGCAACAGCATTCGTGGCGGTTGGGTCGTCAATAGGTGGGACGACGTTACCTATCCTCACCAAAAACTTGATTCCTATGGTTGGGTACGATCCGATGCACTCAAAACCACTCCCTAAAAAGTTAATTTATTTGATAGATTCCCGTGGACAATGCGAATCATTGGCTTCATTCTCATCGTGACTCTTGGATGCGCTAATCTGGTTTGTCCTATCTATTCGTACTCTCGCATGACCCGACTGACACAATTCTCAAAAGACCTTGAAACGCCGGTTGCCACCTACCAATGTTGCCGGTGGTATATTCAATCCTCGAGCCTTCAAATCCCCGGCTTTCACAATATATTGCGCATCCGCATTTTTCTGTTTCCTCGGGATTTATACCCGTAAGTACCACCATCCTTGGACCTCCTCCATTATCTTGCTGATATTTCCTATCAGTTCTAACATACGTCAGCCTCAGTGCTATAGAGCTTGGTTTATCCCAGTCTCTTTCGTTCTACTTGCTGTCTGTCGCAAACTCGAGCTCTCTATTTGGGCGACTTGCGGCGGGCTTGCTATCCGATCTCTATGGTAAGATCGTATTCTCGTTGCCTCTTTAACCCTTGACTGAATATCGGGTTATATATAGGTCCAGCAAATGTCATGATCCCCTTTACGGCAGTCGCTGGAATTTTGACGTATGCATGGCCTTTTGCACGAACCCAAGGGTCACTCATTGGACTTGTTGTTATATATGGGTAAGTCCCATCCGCCGGCATTTCAATGCTTGTATTAATGTTGTGATAAAGGTTCTCCTCCGGAGCGTATGTTTCCTTGATGGGCAATCCGATGATGGAATTGGGCGCCATTGATGACCTGGGTCGCCGGCTGGGCATGTTCATGAGCGTCTATGCGTTTGGTGCACTCGCTGGTCCGCCTATATCTGGTGCGATCAATACAGCGACAGGCGGATTCGAGGCAGTGGGCTACTATGCAGGTGGGGTGGCTTCTTTAACATCGATATCATACTTTGAGTATGACGTATTTCACACAGGAACTATGGTCATGATTGCTGTAGGGCTGATGTGCCTCACACGGCACTTAGTGTTGCGGAGGGCTCTTGGCAGGTTTTGAATTGACATACCCCAGCAAACGGTATAGACCCATATAATAGATGGCCGTCTAGTACCGCCTTGCGATCCATTGCTTTTTGCAACACGAGATTCAACATTCGACCAGGATCTTGATTAGGTCTGATGGGAAAGGATCAGGATACTTACTTGTACCTCTTATGTACGTGTGCATCACTGACCAAGTTGTCTGCTTTCTGAGCACAGTTTTATGAATGACACCCTTAATTATGAGGTATCACCGCACGTCATTTAATGGCTGTCCACCCGCAGCATCACTACGGATGACAAAGAAAGTTATTCTCTTTATCTTGCGGTGTTATTGTTAGTGCTTGTATCATTCGACTTTGCCATTTACTTCATCTTGGTGTCTTCAGGTAACCTTGTCGAGCTTTTAGACGACCTTGAACCGGTGCTGAGTCTGTCTAGGAGTCCCCGCATTTGTGACGCTTCCACTTCGCTCACTAGAGCTCTATTCCTCTAGGGACAAGAAACGCACCTTAGTCATGAAGATGATTATTCCATTTTAGGAGACAAGGACTTGTATTTGTTCGTAACATTATGACTTCGCCACAATTTACAATTTATAACGGCAATCGCCCATTCAGTCTAATCGTTACTCCTACCTGGCTTTTTACTCCAACTTCTCTACTTTCAATGCCGAATCGATCACAGACCGATAGAATTCAAGATCCCGATGGCAATGCATGGGTTCTGCAGAAGGTCCATTCGTCTCCCATTCGTCCTACAAGGACAAGTATAACATCGCAATCAAACCTCTACAAAGACTTTATGGATCAAAATGGTGGTCGCCACACTAGCTCCGCTCGAAGAACTCGCCAGCCATCCTTATTGTCTGTTCAAACAATGTCATCCGTAAGATCTAATATGCCTCACAGCTCAGGCACTACAGACACGGAATCTCAGGCTCGCTCTTGCTCCACCCCAGCACGTTGGACACAATGGGACGTCGACATGACTGCGACAAGCAGACAATCAGAGCATTGGACGTCTACCTCAGGCAGAAATTTTGTGGAAGACCGTACAGCAATGTCACATAAATCTCGGAACCTCTACGACACACCTTCAGAAATAAGCACGGTGGATAAGTCCTCACAAAACGAGTTTGGACAGCCCATTTTCGGAGCTGGGCATCATCATCGGCAATCTCAGGGATGGCATACCTCTTGCACAACTTTGAAACGATCATCTGTGAGTGACGTTGATACATTGAGGACAACTCATCACCACTTCTTTACATAGACCCCCAAGTGGGATACGGATAAGGAACTCCCTCCGCTTCCTGAAGAACCGGTCGGCAAGGCTTATTATTGTCCACAATCGCGATTCATCGAAACCGGGCTCATGTCACCAGACGAACTCCCGGGCCGGAGCCTGAGGATGTCTCCTTCCTATGTCAGAGAATGGGGGTTTCCTCGTTAGTTTCTCATGATGCCGATGTGCAGCGATAGAAAGTAGAGAGTTTAGTGGACATATAATTAGATCATAGCTCGGCAATCAATTGTACCATCCGTTTATTTGAACCGTCATCCATATGCCATATGGATTCCATCTGAACCTTGACCAGCTTCTGCTCAAGAACGCGCCGTCGCGCTCATGAAGTTACCCCAGCATCCCGCGTTTCCCCTGCGACCATATCGCGGACCTTGGTGGCGTCTTCATATACTGGTGACTGCGACGCTATTATTGGCTCTGTTCAATAGGTATCTTGGTGAATTACCCAGTACTGAAGAAGTAAGCCGCGTAGTCGCACAATGTGCATCTCTTTCTACGCCCGCCGGTCCAGGGCCTTCGTACAATCCGGAACGCCGAGCCTGGACAGGTTCAGATCGACAAGTTATTGGAACAGCACCCACGCTTATTCGGAACGCAAAGATATGGACAGGGGTGGATAATGGAACTGAGATAATCAACGGGGACATTCTGTTGGACAAGGGAGTTGTCGTGTCCCTTGGCCATGTATCTCGGGAGACTCTTCTGCAGGTTAAAGCTGCGAGTCCAGCCAAAACGGTCGACATCTTCGATGCGAAGGGCAAATGGGTCACCCCAGGAATTGTGGATTTACACTCTCACATTGGACTAGACAGCGCCCCTGCTCTAAAAGGTATGATGAGCCCACTTACGTTCTGGCATCTCAATGACTGTTAAACAGGTTCGGCGGACACTAACTCAAGGAAGGCACCTATCCTTCCATGGCTTCGGAGCATCGACGCATTGAACACGCATGATGAATCCTACGCACTCACAATTGCGGGCGGAGTAACAACAGCGCAGATTCTCCCAGGGAGCGCCAACAACATCGGTAGGTTCTCCCCCCCCTCCCTTGGCGTCAATCAGAAATTGATGACGTGCTAGGTGGACAGTCGTTTCTCATAAAGTTACGTCCGACCGCGGAGCGATCGGCGATCTCCAAGGTTCTCGAGCCTCCTCAATCACTGATTGCCAACCAAACCTCGGACCACTTGCACTGGAGACATATGAAGTACGTCTCTCTGGGCGAAAAGACAATCCTTTCTTGCTTATGGGCTTTTAATAGACATGCTTGTGGCGAGAATCCTTCGCGTGTCTACTCGCAGACACGGATGGACTCTGGCTGGAAGTTCCGCGAAGCGTATGAGTCTGCACGTAAGGTCAAGGTTGCACAAGACGCGTTCTGTGATAGAGTCGAGAGCATTCAACAACGCAGTTGGTTTCCATGGCCCCTGCGCCGGCATATAGCTTCTGTGGGCGAGTTCCCTCAGGATTTGCAGTGGGAGGCATTGGTCGACGTTCTTAGAGGACGTGTCAAGGTAAGGTACTTCCTTTAAGTCAACCCCGAGCTAACGGGTTTCGTATAGCTCTCCATTCACTGTTACGAGGTGTGTAGTGATAGACCTGATGGACTCGTTATTTTCTAATGCAGACCTCTAGGCGGTCGATCTGGACGGCATTGTTCGTGTGCGTTGATACCTTTCGTACCTCGTAGACTTCAGCTTTGACTGACACGCATGTCGTCTAGCTGTCGAACGAGTTTAAATTCCCTGTCGCATCATTCCACCACGCAGGTGAAACCTATTTGGTTCCCGATCTCCTCAAGAAGACATGGGTATACCCTCTGATGCTCGTCTAAATATCTTCATTCTGACTTATTTGAAAAGGGCGGCGTGCCTTCTATTGCTCTTTTCGCGAGCAACGCGAGGTATGCACTGCTCCCAGAATATCCTCGCACGTCCTGTCATTGAACCATCCTTCGCTAGGAAAAAGCGTGAGGCGTATCGGAGCTCCGAGTTCGCACCTAAGATTTTGGCCGAACATGGGATTCCCGTTATCATGAAGGTAAACTCATCCTTATCCATTTTTAGTCTCCCTTCTCAATAACTTCCTAGTCCGACCATCCTGTTCTCAATAGCCGTTACCTCTTGTATGAGGCCCAGCAGGCCCACTACTACGGCCTCGACACGAATCTCGCACTTGCCTCTGTTACATCGACACCTGCAAAGGCAGCAGGCGTTGGCCATCGAGTTGGAACCTTAGCTGCAGGTTACGACGCTGGTGAGTTCATTCTCAGATACTTGGCCGCCTCGTGATAGCTCCCTCACCTTCCCTCGCAAAGACGTCGTGATCTGGGATTCTCATCCCCTTGCGCTCGGTGCGACGCCTGTACAGGTCTACATAGATGGTATTGCCCAGCTTGAAAATCCACATGTGCTGGTGAAGCCCGACGTGCTGCAGGACGCACCAGAAACACCGAACTGGGACGCCGAGGCAGATGCGGCTGTGGAGTATGAAGGGCTACCACCACTCCGAGGACGGAAGGTCAGGTGGGGCGGGCGGGAAGAGGACGACGACGCACATGCACACGCACACTCCTCAAATGCCACTGGCGGTGTGAAGTTTGTCAACGTGGCAAACATGTGGATGCAGGATGACGATGGGCATGTCCACACTGTGTTCGAAGAAAATAGCGCGAGCTTCGAGAACGAGGCTGGAAACTCTGTTGTCGTCCGCGATGGATCGTTCATCATATGCTCCGGGGAGAACCTCAGCCTGTGCGGCGATGAACACGTAGAGGAAGTTGTTGACCTAGAGGGCGGCTCACTTTCTCCCGGACTGACCACATTTGGCTCACCGTTGGGTCTCGTCGAGATCCTACTCGAGTCGTCGACTTCAGATGGGGCTGTCAAGGACCCGCTCACCGGAAGTGTACCTGCCATCGCTGGAGGTGATAATGCAGTGATCCGAGCAGTAGATGGGCTTCAGTTTGAAGGTCGTAATACTCTGTTGGTTTTTCATATCCCTTCATCATGAGGCCCCAGCCTACTAATCCCTCACTCAGACTAGCATATCGCTCTGGTGTTACCCGGGCCATCTCTGCTCCCATTTCGAACGGGTTCCTGGCAGGACTTTCTACCACCTTTGACACTGGCGCAGTGAATGCTCTAGAGAAAGGAGCTGTTACTCAGGAAGAGACCGCACTCCATATCGCTGTCAGCCTGAACTTTGGTGTCAGCGTCAGCACCCAGATAGCAACTCTACGCCAGCTGCTTTACCACTCAACTTCTGACATATGGGAACGCGTGCAAACGGTCGGTCTATTACTCATTCTAATGGTCATTCCGCTAACTGAAGTGTTGATGCACTCAGGGTATAATCCCCTTAGTTGTAGATGTGAATAACGCGGACATCATGTCAACCATACTCAAGCTCAAGCTACATTACGAAGAATGGAGTGGAAACAGCATTCGCCTGACCTTCTCTGGAGCGGCAGAGGCGCATCTTCTTGCCAAGGAAATTAGCGAGGCAGGCGTAAGTGTAGTCATCACCTCTCCCAGGCCTTACCCGGGCGACTGGGACAGCCGCAGGATGTGAGCTTTGTATCTCAATGTCCTACGAAAACCAACTGATGAGGCTCCATGCTTCAGTCTTCCTGGACCACCACTTTCGCGTGACAGTACTCTCACCGCACTCCTCGCCGAGAACGTCAACGTCGGCATTGGTGTCCTTAGCGACTACGATGCACACAACGCCCGCTTCAATCTCGCTTGGGTAAGTTTCTATGACCATACGATGTTTGCTATCTCTGTCTTACTTTCCGATATAGGCCGCCTTGGAATCGAATGGAACGATAAGCAAGGCTAAAGCCCTTCAAATTGCTACGACACATTTGGATCGCGCTCTGGGAGCTAACAGAGTCCGAGATACTGTCGCTTACCGAGGAGGAAGCATATTTGACCTTGAAAGCAGGGTAGCTGGTGTCATTTCTACCCAACGGGGTATTATTGAATTCTTCTAATGCACGCGCGTGCGGTCAAAGACGCTTGGTGCAACCACACAATATTTATTAGATCTTACTTTTACACCTCTCTACTCTTGCATGCAAGCACTTTTGACGATTGGGTTGACCCAAGATTGACCACGCGTATAACATTTTTGTATGTAGCTACGTCACGGTGAGTAGGGATCCGAATCCCTAACAATGCCACTGGTGATAAACGAGAATATGTAGGTCAGCGCAGCGTGAAGTAAAGTAACGGCAATGCTTACCACTCACAGTTTCTCCGCAGAGAGTGTATTGCTAATAAGTTGTTGATTCCGAAATTCTGGTGACATGATCGAGTCTATGATCAGGGAAGCTTCAAAGACGGTGAATGTACGTACATCGGTTGTGCTGTACTAGTGCCTCTACATTTTTGTTTGACGACTGCTTCATGTTTATCAAAGGCCTCAGAAAAGTCTGTCGTCTCTCAGAGCCGGTGAATTTGAAGTTGTATAAACCAACGTACCTGCGCCGAGAGTTTGAAGCGTACTACTAGCTGAAAATGCCTGGAAATCGTCGCTGAGAGCTAAGTGCATGTAATCGTCGGTGACTTTGGTTCAAAATTCGGCAGATGTGAGTCTTTAATGGAGGCGAAGGGGCTTCAAAGCCCGCAAATTGAATATAAGAATTGTAAATATGATCCCCACAACGCGCTGGGAAAGGAGATTCAAATTTGCAGGTTACGCCAAGGTTACGAGCAAGCTACTACATAGTACGAGTTGAGTATTGAATATTGAGGAAACATCCACTTTGTGTTGCGAGCTGACAAACATCAATCAAAATAATGATGAATTCATCAGAGCTGCCGTCAGGGTCCTTAGTCTTGGACCATATCCATTCACCACCTAGACCTTGTCCACATCGTTCAACGGTGCCAGTGTTCAAGTTGTTAGGGTACGTGTCAATTCTGTTGATATTTCACTTACCAAACCAATTTTTTTTAAAGATATACACATGACGGTTCATTTCATAACTTTGAATCAATCTTGTCAAGTTTGAGCAATGCCAGTGACTAGCAATCCAGCAGAAGTCAGCGACACGCACCCTTTAGCCTCTGAGATCTTCAGCCTGCGGGCTGCAGTCTCCCGCTTTCAGGCATGGAACTCGGATATCATCATCTCGTAACCGTCTAATTAAATTTTATCTAAAGGACGAGGCTTACACCTCTTCAGTAAAGCTCCAGCGACACTCTCTCGAGTCTGCGATTGCACATGACCGTGTGGGGTATCTCGAGCGCGAGAACGATGTGTTCCGCGCTGAGCTTGCCGTTCTACGAGCCCACCCACACCCAGATGGGGCACCACAAGCTCATCCGGCAGTTGCACAGGCACAGCAGCTGACGCTGTCACTGCGACGGCTGTCTGATCAGCTCTCTCTTACGGAAGCAGCACTTTCGGAGCGTACGACGCAGCTCTCACATGCGACGGCGGAGGTCAGCAAAGCAAAAATAACCGCGGAAGCGGCATATGAGCTGGCGGCACGGACGCGAGGACGAGAAGAGGCGGGAAAATTGAGGGAGTTGGAGCTAGAGTGGAAGGTCAAGGCAGCGGAAGAGTCCGTCAAGATGTCGGACCTGGTCGTGAATGAGTACGCGGACCTGGTGCGATCCCTCGAGGCCAAACACCCCCACGACAAGCAGCTCACGGATGGTCTGGCGGAAGGGAAGCTCGGTCTGCAACGCCTACTTGCCGAATTTTCTACGGAATCAACAAGATTGGAGAAGGAAATCCTCGATGCGCAGGGAGCACTCGCCATTGCGGAATCGCAGCGCGACTCTGAGAAGAAGCACACGGAACAATGTCGTGTGGACCTTGCACACGCTCAGTTCGAGCTCCAGCAACTCAAGATCAACGACAACGCAGCCGCAAAGATGGTGTCACGCTACATGTACGTCTAACTCTTTTATCCAGTCCCTAGTCTCACACGTTCCCATTACAGGAAATTCTCTCAAAAATCCACCGACACACTCTCCGATGCGCTGACTTCGTTCAAAACCCGACACGCAGCGACAACCTCAACGCTCTCCTCTCAGCTCCTTTCCCTCAGCTCGCAGCTGCAAGCGTCCGAGGCGCATACAGAGACGTTGCGGAGTGCGCTCGATGAAATTGGTGGCGAGCTTGCCAAGGAGGCATTTGGGCGGCGGAGAGAGATCGCACTGCGGATACGGATGGTCAACCGGGAGGAGAAGCTGCGCACCCAGCTTGAGAGGTGGGTACTGAAGGCGGAGGATGCGCGGGAGGCTGTGGATGTTGCGAAGATGGTGACTGGGGCACGATCAGTGCTTGAGGGGACCCTGGGAGGTGCGGATGGGACCGCTGGGCGCTTGATCGTTGCGGAGGCTGCTGTTCAAGAGTTGACGACGGAGTTGGAGATAGAGGTGGCGCGGAGGTTGGAGCTAGAAAAGTTTATCGCTCTGGATGATGTGGAGGAGATGCCTTTGGAAAATGGCCATGGAATCGACCATGACGATGACCTCGAGAAGGTACTGGACACAACTATAACGAGTATACCTGAACGGGACGAGCCAGTCATCCCTACGACCACTACCTTTGCATTAGCTTCTGGTCCAGAACCACCGCCGAAAATAGAGGTCGAATCGCCCATCATCCTCGCGCCTTATGGTCATCACCACAGCCACGAGGAGAAAGTGGCGGATGCATCCACGGCCATAGCCACTCAGGACGTGCTCATCACCGTCGAGGTTCCTACTCCTGTAGCTGCTTCGATACTCGCTCCCCAACCACACATAGTAGAAGTTGGATCACCCCTTATTCTTGAACCTTTATCGCTTGTCTCGACAAACGTTGTGGCTAACGACAAAGAGAAACCCCTGCCGCATCTACCGCCCACTCCTCCACGAACCATCGACGAAGACCAAGTTCAAGACAAAACTGAAAAAGCCCTGCCGGCGTCGCCCACTAACTCGATACCCTTGTCAATACCAAACGGAATAATATCCACAGACGAAACGGACCAAAACCCGGAGGAAGCTTCTTCTGATGTTCAAAAAACCATCAATGGTGATCTCGATGACGAGACCGAACGACCCCTGCCGCCATCTACCAGCAATTCATTACCCTCAATGATACTTCACGAAGCAGCATCCACGGATGGAACTGACCAAGCACTCAAGGTGCCTCACCCCCATGTCGCTTTGGACAGCCTGGAATCGTTGCCCATTGAGCCTGTAATCATCGCACCCGCTCCATCCGCGGATGGAAGTGGCCAAACTCCAAAGGTGCCCGTTCCTGACCCCGGTTCGGATATCTTGGAGTCATCGCATCCCGGGCCTATAATCATCGCACCCGCGCTCATCTCCACGAACGGAAGTGCGCATCAGCATGAGCTGGATTTGACCAACAGTGAATCGATACCAGAGGAACATATCGAGATACCTCGACCTGACGAATCCAATCCAAGCTCGCTGATCGAGGAAGCGGCTCCATTAGAAGCCCTAGACGTGGTGGGCGACTCGTCACACGAAGATGATTCTGCACAGCAAGCGGAGGGACGACCTGACGATGCCTTAATCAACGGTCATGCCACCTCGAACGATGCAGAGTCTAAAGGAATGGAACGTGGACTATCAGCTCCACCCACCATCCTCATCCCTGATACCGAGCCCCCATTCCCCTCAGAACCCAAACCTGAATCTGAAAACAGATCCACTTCTCCAGCCCCACTCTCTATTGCCGTCCCCGCTCCTATTTCTCTCCCCCTCGATATGCCCAAGGCACCTTCACACCCCCTCATTACCGAGCTCGCACAAACTAAGCACCGCTACGACTCCTTCCAACGTTCCCTGCGCGATTGCCACCTTGCCCTCGAGGTACTCTCCACCTCCTTGGCCTCGGGATCATCAGCTGCACCAGGTCGCGTACCTGTCGATGCACTGCGGACGGCAGTGCAAAGACTTA
>JAFLHD010000138.1:0-10621 GCA_018856295.1 Blastosporella zonata | reverse complement strand
CAAGAGGTCTGCTTTATTGTGACTTGGGCCCTTTGTCTGATAAGGTACTAGATTCCTTCAAATCGCGGCTTCGCTTTGAGTTGGTTTGGAAGTCTAAACCCGGGGCTAGCGTTCACGATATCAAAGTCACATTTGCCCTTTGATCATTGGAATACTTTATCCAAATATTTCCGCGAAGAATTCGTCGTTTGATTCTTCGGTCGTCGCAGCGATATTTTGTCCCACGGTCATGGCAGGATCAACAATCCGTCCCGAATGCACCGAAATCGCTATGGGCCGGCTCCTTTTGGAAACCGGTTCGATTTAGTTCGGACTCCCGTCTCGGGAAGTGGTCTCGATTCTCATCTCATCACTTCTGATCTGATTGTTGACATTTAGGGTGCATCCCATGGCATAAATACTCCCTCCTTCTTTATGTCTCTCCTTACAGAGGACGTTTGTCCTTTATTCCTCTCCCATCCTTCAGCGCACCTGTTCACTCATCAATATACCCAGGACGTGAAGGGACGTTAATACAGTGTGTATTAAGACAGTCCCTCTCGATCCAATCTCCTTCCATCCGTCAATCAGAGAGTACGTGTTGAATGAACATGCCAACGATTTTTCTGACCACCTCAATATTTTTAGGATCGTTAATCCCGTAGTGGCTTAAGCAGATTCTCTGGTTATTTTCTTTCTGGCTGAGTTGAATTCAGGGTGCGTTTCGATGCAATCACATCGCATTGCCACTATTAAATTTGAGAATAGTGATACAGTTCTGTGTTGTCCTCTTCTTTCTCGCTATCATCATCTTCTTTTTCCCCTTCAGTGCGTATTTATTCACTTCTTTGTTCGACTTGACTGAAAAAGCATGTGCCGAAGGGTCATTATACTTTGGGTATTTAGCCTCGGCGACCATCGCGCATTTTGGACGCCACATCGCAACCCACTGTCCCGACTTTGCCTTCGCTACGAAGGCCGTGAGCTCTACTTCCTATCTTCTTGATATCCTTCGCGGTCTCGCCGTTCTTTCCCCCCCCACAGGATCGTTAATACCTTCGCGTATCAAGCTTTCCTCTGTGTTTTCTCTTTTGCTATGCTTACACTTGTCTCGGGGTGTAATTGCGACATCTGTTTAGAGCCCTTCGCTACTGGTCCCAAGTCAGCATCGGCTATTTTCTGCGGTCACGTCTTCTGCTCCGAGTATGTATTGTATATTTCACGTCACGTTACCATCGTTATGCATGACCGTTTTTGCTGTAGTTGCATCAATCACCTGAGAGCTGCGCCGCCAACTGTCAACCACCCCGATCCCAACTACAAGCCTTGTCCTCTATGCCGTCAGACCTTTGATACGAGGCAGCACATCCGGCTTCATGTCCATCACGACAGCGCCTCTCCACAGGCCTCGAGTACAACGACCTGGTCTTCAGCGAGCGAACTTGAGGCTCACAGTCTACTCGAGAAGATTGTCGCTATTGCGGATAATGGGTGTTCTGAGGAAGATTCGCGAAAATGCACCGATGATGTGACAAAGTTTTTGCATGCTCAGAGGGGGCAGGGCAACAAAGTACGCCATCATCACCTTAGGTTCTGGCGATACCTTGACCTCATCCATACATAACAGTTTCTTGCACTTGGGACGAGCTGCAGGCTGCTGGGTTTTATAATCAAAGCCATGGCCAGCCAGCGCGATGATCAAGCTCTGATTGCGGAGCTCGGCATTTCGCTCACCCAAATCCACGAGGAACTCGCGACAGTGGAACGCAAGGCTAAATTGGATAAAGAGAAGGCGCTGTCCAACGAGAATACTTTGGTAGGACATGCCAGGTTGGCGCGGGAGGGATACGAATCGTTGTTAAAGTGAGCACTATCCGTCCATCCATTCACAATATGGACGCTGACATATTCAATGTAGACTTGTAAGTGCATACATTTCTTTGACGGGGACGAAATCAATTTTCTTTTACAGTACAACGAACTGGCGGTCGAATGTAGTGTAATTCGTCAGCAGGTTCAGTCCCAACGCGAAGAGGACTCTCGTGACCGTCCCAGCGTGTCGGATCGTCTGTCTCCTGAGGAACTGGGTGCACGTATTGAACGGCGCATCGAAGTTGACCAAAGTCAACTCATGCCCAACGGCCATACTGTCGATGCCGACGATTTCATGATCTCGCCCCTGGCCATGTTCTCCTCTCTCCCTGCTCAACCATTCGCTCTTCCGGATGAGGAGCCGACCACGTTCATACCTACAA
This sequence comes from Blastosporella zonata, assembly GCA_018856295.1. NCBI lineage: Eukaryota > Fungi > Basidiomycota > Agaricomycetes > Agaricales > Lyophyllaceae > Blastosporella > Blastosporella zonata. Next base: position 8,387 of record JAFLHD010000138.1, on the reverse strand, counting down.
CATATAATGAACCTCCACCGAGGCATGGATTCAGGAATCATGTACTAGAGAATCTTCTTCAAGATTCATCTGCTGCTTCGCCAATCGGTGCCCCATCTTCTTCTGCCCACTCATCCTCTCAGCGCGACTCTAGCCGGTCCGAAAAGCGCGATGCGTCCGGCTTGGGATCTTATATTCTCCCGCAAACTTCGTCGGAGGCTTCGCGTTTGCAACACCAGCAAGAACTGCCTTCTCCTGCTCATGGCTTCAATAGCAAAGCATCATTTGTTCCTCCTGTTGAATCGTCCGCTAACCGTTCTGTCCATGTACCTATGCCCTCGATGACCCAGATGTCCTCTGCCAGCAGCGCTGCTAAAGCCAGGGAGCGCGAACGTGGAGAGAGAGCTGAGCGTGAGAGATGGGAAGAGAAGGAGAGGCGCAGAGTCATGCGTGCAGAAGAAGATTATACTCCGACCGAAAACTACGCGGTCGGAAACTCGAACATGGCGAAGACCAGGAGGGCTCCTGAACACTCTCGATATGCTTCCTCATCTTCGCGCCAATCTTCTGCGCGCGATCCCCTTCCAGATACCTCTGCCTCGCAGCGTGCCTATGGCTCTAGCAGCAAAAGCAATCGCTACGCAGAGAGGTATGGAACGGATGGTCATGACCATCAACACATGGCGACTCAACAGCATATCTATACGGCGGCGTAATCTTGCCCATGATTTGACTTTCCCGCCTTGCTATGATGTTTCTCTCTTGATTGTTTCTCGCTCAGACTGTATTGTCAGGCCTGAGACGAGCATGGCGTCTTTTCCATTTCGCCGTCTTCTTATACTTACATTCTAGAATTTTTGCAGCGCAACACATTCTGTACAAAGAACTTGGTCTCCCAACATCCTATTGCTTCACTAACAATAATTGTATTAGGTTTCCTCTTATCTCTCTCTCTCAATGTTGATTACACACGCCTGCTCCGTCACGACTGTACAATATTGTGCGACCAGCACTGCCATGTTGTCATTGTATTGTATGAATCAGTCAAGTTCGCGCACTTGTTGTACTATAGCCATATCATGCTCGAAGAGCTTCACAAGGAGATGATGCCGCACCAAGCCCACAACAAGACTCGTACATATATGGAAAATTGAAGGGGAGCCTCATGACTTCATCATCACGGAGTGTATCAAGATCCGACGCTTCTCTAGAGGAGACTGCAAGGTACCAGGTGGTTCCATGGAGTCACATGTCCACAGGAGGCACGAAAGCACAGCCAGTTGTGCCACTCCGAACCTCGTGAAGGACAGTGACGTCGCGCTGTGGTTATGAAGGATTTGAAATCTCGGTATATGTAGTTCCATGTTGGGAAGCTTAAACACATGAACTCTTTAACGCCAATCGCATAAAGGTGCTTACCCATGTGATATCTATTCGCCTTGTTACGGTGTTGTCACTGGGGTTCAATTCAAACAGAGAGGAGGCATAGGAAACGACTAGGTGGTAAAGGATTGTAAAAATAAGTAACATCATCTTCGATTAATATAAGGCAGATTATGAACCACGACCCGCGGTTCAAGTCGTTCAAAGAAGCAAACACCCTGGGGAGCAACCTACGACTTCGAGCCACATTGATTAAGGCCTGCACCACAAAATTGGGCGGCTATGATCCACAAGAAAATCTATACAGGATGTGTGAATGAAAGATCCCGGAATGAATCGATGGATGGCTTACCAGCCCCACAAGAAAAGACAATGCTAACATCTTGCTATTTCGCCACCACATCTGCCTTCTCACACTTCTAGCACCTCTCCTAAATGCAGTGGCTTGGCCTGCCATGACGTCCGTCTTATCGACGAGAAGCTCAATGCGTTCACCTCGACTTAGAATTTGTTCCACGTTCTGCACCATTATATCCTTGACTTGATTGAGCTCTGTTTGGGCACGAGTCAGTTCATCCACGGGCGGCGACGTATTATATTCGTCCATCAAGGCTGATATGGTGGGACCGAAACTGCCCTGAAGTCCATACGCAGGCGTTTCGTCAGAAGAAGAAGAAGAGGGAGCAGCTGCAAACTGCCGATATTTCGTTAAAAGTCGGTCACACCACCCTGAGTAAAGTATACCTTTCGTTGCAGGTCGGCGAGGAAAGCAAAAGGCATTCTCCTGAAGAAAAGAGCCAATTGTAAGCCTCCCGACATTCTGAAACGTGGATGCTTACCGTCCAGCAGCATCGTCCGCCATTACTAGATATGTGAACCCGCCTTCCGAAACATAATGAAAGAAATATTGTTCCCAAACATAGCTCAGTTTGCTATTCAAAGTGGGTGAGTTTCCGTAGTCCAGTGGAGATAATAATATCTACCTATTATTTGGTGGGATCTTAGACAAGATAGTTTGGGTTGCTGTGAATCATTTAGTTTATCTGTTGACTTGCTCTACCCCAAAAGTTGAAACAGACCTTGCGAAAAGTCCCGTTTCCCGGCTTGATGTTCGGCAAGAATAGTAGAGCCCCTGGCCACTAGAGAATGTATCTGCTACACATTGAAGAGCAATACGGGCTTCAGGAGATGGTCATCTTACCAGCGACATGAGGCGTGATTAAACGAGGTAGAAACTTGGATTGTACTGACGTAGGGTCGGATCAATTTCTCACGCTTTTCGACTATTTTCCTCTCAAACTCCACTTCTCCCCACCCAATATCCTCGATTGGAATTGGCAAACAATGTGTCTTAGTATGGTGATAGGAGGATAAATGTATTTTTCCTCCAATAGATATGTAACAACAGCTGTTGATTGCAATGCTGTGCATATGCAGTTTTTTTGTGGCTAATGCCAAGCCCGAGGGACAAGGTCGTGAAGGGCAAGCATCTATACTCATGAATGGCAGTAATTTGTGTGCTGAATACTGAACAAGTGGGCGAGAGTTGAAATCGATTTGAGCACACATCTTGCACACAACGTTGCAGCCTCGTGGCCGGCGCCTATCATCTATTGTTCCGCATTAGGCCCCTTGACTTATGCCTTGTGAATGCATTGGCCCAGTGTCCGAGTCACTGGCGAACAATACTCAATAGGCTGTGCAAAATCTTTTCTCATCGTCCATCGTGAGGGAGGGGAGCACAGCTAGGGCTTTCATGCCCCTCATCATTCACCCTAGCAGCTGCTGCGATGTCTGCCTGGAAACGTTCACCTACGATGACCGGCCACCCTTTGCGATCCCATGCGGTCACCTTTTCTGCAGAGAGTGAGATCATTCTTTTTTTGTAGGACGGTAGAAGTCTACTTATCTGTATTCATAGTTGTCTATTTTCGATGCAGCCAGCGCTTTGCCCTCTGTGTCGAAAGCCGTTCTTACCTGATCGAGCAAAAAAACTGATCACTGGGGAGAAGGAAGGCCCGGACGACGAGGAAGCACTTGATCTGGTCAAGAAGCTTGTGGAGACAGTAGACTCGACGAATGATATCCGAGAGCTCATTGTCGCTGAAGTGGAACAGTGGCTGAGCGCCGGTAACACGGTGTGTGACATCCTGCACACTCCTATGCATGCATTTCTTACATGTATTGCAGAGTGTGATACTGCAAAAATCTTACGGGGTCCTCAACGAGCTGCTTATCCTCAGAATGGAAAGAGACATGAACCTGCGTTCCATTCGACGTCTGCAGAGTGATATGCACCGCCTTCAAGTTGATCAGTCGCGCGAGAAAGAAAATGCATCCCTCACTGAACGGAGATTGCACTCACAAGTCCTGGAATTACAGTTGTGCGTTCATTCTTCTTTTTACGAGGTTTATGCTGATCTCGTGCCTACACAGAAAGGCGAGTTATGGTCATGTTGCATACCGCCAGTTGACCATTTATTGATAACTTCTCAGGTCACAGAGCTAGAAGAGCGACGCAGAACCGCCACATCCATGACGTTTCGACACAATCCATTGCCCACTCCGCCGGAACCATTTCCATTGGGGACATTGCCTTCATTTGCAAACAGGCAATTGTCTAAACAAAATACGCTTCATCTCGGCGGAGTGGCCAGTGCGGAGACACCCCGACATTCAAGCCCAGATCAAACGTCGATTCCGCCGCTTCCCGTCGTAGCTACCGATAGAAATGCAATCATCCGTGGTGCCTCTCCCAATCAGAGATTTATGCCCAGAAGCGTGTTCGAGGAGCCTCCCCCTGGTTTTGATTGGACGTCATCAGCGCCAACTCCCGCAATTGATCCAATTATTTTGGCGACAGAGTATGTTACGGAGTACGCAGAGGGATACCAGGAGGGATATCGTATGAGTCAACATTATTCGCAGCAGTCGTCCGACTCGAGCAGTCGCAGTCGCCAGGCACGGCAAGCAATGGAACCCCAAATCCTCTCACCATCGCTTTTGCCATCGCCTGGTTCTCGTGCCCCAAGAGCTGACGAGCCCAGACCATCATCAATTGAACAATCGGCTCCAAGGACCAGGCGGACGCTGAGGATGGAGGATTTTTATTCCGCACCCACACCTACTTCGGGCAATCGAGAAGAGCCGGCATCGCAGTCCCAACCCGTTTCCAGCTCTTCATCCTCCACAATAACACCGTGGCTATCCGAAGCAACACTGCTGTCCCCTCTTACGAGTCAACAGGGGGCATCTACAACGTTGGCGCCGGGGAGCAATGCATCCAACACGTATTTTCCCCCAACATGGGGAGAAGGAGCTCCAACGAGGTCTTCTCTTCCACCGCCCCCTGCATCACTTACCCCAACATGGGGAGAAGGAGCTCCAACGAGGTCTTCTCTTCCACCGCCCCCTGCATCGCTTACCCCAACATGGGGAGGAGGAGCTCCAACGAGGTCTTCTCTTCCACCGCCCCCTGCATCGCTTACCCCAACATGGGGAGGAGGAGCTCCAACAAGGTCTTCTCTTCCACTACCACCTGCATCGGCCCCCGCGACAAGCACGGCCTGGACCACACTCCACCCACACGACCCACACGACGTGTACGCTTCATCACCATCGTCGCGTACGTCGACCTCGTCCAGAACCCCCGCTCAACGGCGACGGAGCGAGGTTTCGAGCATCACTCCGCTCACGAGCGATGTGATGGCACCCCCTGCCCCAGATTTTAGCTTACGCCGCCGCTCAGCCATTAGCGCCACCGTATTCGCTCCTTCTATCCAGCCCTCCCCCATGGGCCTAGCCGACAGGTCTCCCATGAGCACGATCTCGTATGATTCGTGGGGAACTCAGGATACGCTACCGCACACACTCCAACCCGCTCCATTTATGCCCGCGTATCAAGTGGACAGCCCCAACGACTTGGGACTCCGCATGTTTGAGGACGGTTCCAGTGCCTCCCAGTCTCGGCGGTCGTCGATGTTATCAGACATAGCACTATTCCCTACTGATCCTCGATTTGACCACGAGGCCGATAATGGAAATTTCGAAGATAGCAATAGTGATTCTCATAATAGGACCCCACGCATTATGCCTCGATCACTCCCTGACGAGTCCCCCACCTTATACCCATCGCCACCCTCTCAGCCGTCTGACAGAGGCTGGGAGGCTCCCAGTGCCACGGATTCACCCTATCGCAATCGCAATCGCAATCAACGTCATGGGATCCCAAGTCCTTCAGTCCCTTCGGAGACCTGGTATCGCGCGGATCTTCTTCCCGGCCAATCCAACTTGCATGCGCGTTCTCAATCCCAATCCCAATCCCAGTTGAGTTCGAACTCATCCGACCGCTCCTCCCGGGCCTCGCACCATCGTACCTCGCACCCTCCCACGACAGTGTACGACGATTCAGCATTTTCACACTCGGATACCCCTCCTCCTGTATCAGGTCGCGTGAACGCCTTGGGATTGACAGATATTTCCACATCTCCAGAACCATACATCTCAGCGCCCACGCCGATAACACCTTCCCGGGAGTTCTTGCGCTCGTATAGCAGCGGAAGCCGCCCATAAAATATTCCCTTGACTCTCCTCAATACCCTATTCTACGACATTAGTTTCTGATATGTATGTACCCGGGCTTTGCCCCGGGCGGGGATGGATATTGTATATCCCTTATATATTTTATCTGTTGGACTGAGATTCGCTTAGGGACGTCTGACCCCTCGTGGTATGCACGTGATATAGTCGCGGATACCACCTTGAGGGGGTACACTATTTCCCCTGTGATCCAGGTGATGGGACTGTATAGTACCAACACAGTCCCATGCCCGGATCACAAAAACCTTACCTCAGTCGTTTGACCAAAAGCCGACTGAGGTATGTGTTTCCCAAATCAACTATAAAACTACAATCATTATACTTACATACACCCACTAGTATCTAAATCTAACAGGTACTAGTCATATGAATATATTAGTCATTTGACCAAAAGCCGACTGAGTATCTAAATCTAACAGGTTATAGGCCCTCTCGTGCTACGCGCTGAATACTTGTCGCCTCACAAATGACTCACGGCACCAAACAAAATTGACCCCGAACCCCGACACCGATGAGAAATTTTTTTGAGGTGGAAATAAAAGTCCTACCCCCACCACACAAAAGAAAGAAACATAAACCGAGACCAGAGCATTCGAAGAACCACTGCCGAGGACCAATTTGTCGGCAACAACTAGTTGAAGTTTAAGACAAAACTACTCAGCGCTGCGAGGGGACGTGGCCTGAAGGGGTACCTCGACGGAACCCTCAAAAAGCCATCACCAATACCACACACGTCAACACCGACAACACTGTCCACCTGGTGGGGATCACTCACCCTGACAAGTGATGAATGGGACCAGCGCGACACATTTGTGCTATCCATGGTGGCACTAAACGTTGACAATCCCATAGGTCGTGGCGTGAAGTTGGACGGCTCGGCAGTGGAGGCATGGAGATCCCTGACTGACATCCACGACATAAAATTGGGACTTGGTCTTGTCAACGCAGAGGCAGTGTTGGCCGCAATACAGTATACAGAGGGTGGGGACATTGAGGACCACTTCACGGCCATGCGTACTGCGTGGGGAAATGCAAACAACCAGGGAGCGAACATCCAGGATGCAAAATTTGGCATCTACATCATTAAATCACTACCACGCACTGTGGAATGGGCAGTCCTGGCTGGGACCCTCATGACTATAGAAAACTCAGCAGAGATTATGAACCAAATCACGATTCACATTGGCTTCATCACTTCTGTCGCCAAGCCCATGCATACCATCCAGGCCATGGCAACCCACACATTGCAACCCACATGGCACCCTGACCTACACTGTGTGAACCAGACCTGCAGACAGCACGGACACTCCATTGAGGATGGTTTCAAACCAGGCGGTGGCAAGGCAGGCCAATATCCCGACTGGTGGCGGCAGAATTGCGGCACCCGCACCACCCCGCAAATGCGACTGCCGTTAGCATGGACAATGCCAACCACCTCCAAAGCATAGCCTTCTCCGCCACAGCAGGTCCTGCGCCACCCATCACGGGCCCAAAAATCACCTATGCTGACTCTGCGGCAAGCCGACATTTTTTCACAGACTGTCGAGATTTTGTCATGTATGGCCCTGTACCAGACAACATTGCCACCGGATCCATTGCAAATGGGGGGGTATTCTGCATTGAGGGGATGGGGAGGATCAGGAAGATAGTAAATTTTGAGGGGCGGAAAGCTGTACTTACACTCAAAAACATCCTACACGCCCCTCACCTCAAACACAATCTCATTTCAATCAGATGCTTGGACCTAAAAGGATGCGTGATCACATTTGGGGGAGGCACAGCAACATTCTGCGGACCAGACAGAACCCCATTCATGTGTGGGTCCTGCCACAACCAGACAATGTACCAGATTGATTTTGTGCCTGGGGCACTAGGGACTGGGATTGAGATGATTGAGGCAATGTTGGCCAGATTGAATGTGAGAGCTACGATGCTTGATACATGGCACCGACGCCTAGGCTACATTGGCATGTCCATCCTTGACAACATGGTGAGGACAAACATTGTGGTAGGATTAGATGTGTCCAAGAACCACAGGGAAGGCCAATGCAAAGACTGTATCATGGGGAAACAATTGCGTCAACCCTTTGATGCTGAGGTCACAGTGGAAAAAGAGGCCAATGAACACGTCACTTTCAACTTGTGGGGACCCGTGCACGTGCAGACACTGACAGGGAAGGCCTATATGATGCTTGGGGTCAACCTAAGTGGATCAAACACTGACGGTTATCTGCTCGCAGACAAGAGGGCTGAGACAACCCTCGAGGCGCTCAAACAATACCATGCAAAATCAGAATGCCAGACAGGATGGAAGCTCAGAAGAATTTGCACAGACGGGGGGCAGAGTTTGTAAACGACCTGTGGCAAGCTTACTGCGCCAAGTTTGGCATAGTCCATGAGACGACTGCCCCCCACTCATCTGCAGC
>JAFLHD010000137.1:0-14767 GCA_018856295.1 Blastosporella zonata | reverse complement strand
CTCTACGTTACGCACCTGATGGCAGCCTTATCCAACAATTTATTGTTAGGTGCCGCGATCGGATCCTTCGTTGTGGATTACCTAGGACCAAAATGGACGCTGGTTCGTATTAGTCCTAGCATCTGTGAAGCAAGATTGACGAGCCTATCATTAGATCATCGGACTACTTCTACAGGCAGTTGTTGGGTTCCTAATAAGTGGACTCTATGAGCCGTACATCCAACTTCTGAACATAAGTTTCCATCTCTGATGCCCCCATTTTGCTCTTCGTAGACTTACGATGCATATTGCTGCATTTTCGGTAGGTTTTCGTATATTTGTGCTGCCGTCGTCTTAGGCTTCTCGACGTAGACGTTGTATGGTCTTTTTCAAAGTTTCGCAGAATTTGGAGCCGGCCTTTGTACGTTCATTTTAGCTGCCAAGGCATGTCCAACTGCGGTTCGTGGCCAGTACTTTGGAGTAGCGGCCGCATGCGGGAAGCTTGGAGCATTTGTTGGAATTTGGAGTGAGCTGTCAAACTCCTTTGGCTTTGGCAAACTTTGACCAAGCAATGTAGTATTTCCGCCAATAATCAAAGGTATAAAAACAAGTAATATCGAGTACCTTACGGCTTCCTTCTGACACAGAAATTCCTCAGCGTTTGGCGGCTCCGAGACTGTCAGAGGAAATACAGGCCCGTTCTGGATCGCTAGTGGTAGGTTCATAAAGTATTACTCATGAAATCTCCCGGAGTTAATTTATGGCGCCAGGCCTATGTATTTTCAGCGCACTTGTGGCGTTCTTATTTATCCATCCTTTAACTGAGGAGGGGATGGAAAGGGAAGATCGTGAAGTGAGTCTTACCTCTGTCAAAAGCGGATCCCTCCTGAGCAGCACATCTATGCATAGTTTCGCGACTACCTGGCTGCAAATGGATTTGATACAAGTCTTATGGGAACCGGCTCTTCAGGTCGCGAAGAATCCGTGTCTGGAGACGAGAAGGGATATTCTGAGGGGGATCATAAAGAAGTCGAAAGGGTCTGAATAATGATCAGTGTTTTAGTTACTGTACTGTTGGGTGGAAGGAATTTGACCTCAATTGTGGCACGGCAAGCGCCGCGCCAAACAAAAACCACTCGCGCCGTGACGCAACCACCAAGTGACAACCGTCGCGTCGTCTCTTGAACTTCAACCACCACCTCCTTCACAATGGAGTACAGCCCTTCTTCGTGGTCCGACATGTTCAAAGCAACGCTCAAAATCATTAGCTTGATCGTCGTCCCAAAACCAGTATGTTCAAGCTTCACGAATTTTCTATTCACCCTTCATTTGAGTCTGACTTCTTGACAAGGCGTTTACTTTTCCAGCCTCTGATCCAAAAGATTCTATACCAATATATAGTACAAGCATGCGATATACTTCACAAGACTCTCCATCAAGTGCCTTAAACAGTGCGTTCTATTTGGCGGACTTGTCGTCCCTACTTTGCACACTGTGCTGCCGATACTAATCTATGTTACTTTTAGACCTCTCATTCTCTTTCTTAGCTCGCTCGCGCGACACCATACACGGCCTTATAAGCAGCACCCCCCGAAATAATAATGACAGGCGTCTCCAGACAGACTACGGTGACGAGAAGTGCTGTTGTACGTGTCATTTGCGGGCCGAAGTCAGTTCATAGTTCTCTTTCTTGTGCCTTTTAGCTGAATGTATTTGCCTAAGAATCCTCCAATTACTGGTCCTCTACGCAGACGCGTCCTTGTGAGATAGCAGTACTTTCCTCTACGTATACTCATAAAATTTGACACAGGTGGACCCTTACTCCCCATCTTCAATGCCCCACAAGATAGAATTAGATATCAGAGTGCGTATCTTTTTTATTCATCGAAGACGGGATCTCTGATGGAACCCATTGTCTCAGGATTCCCGCCAAAGCCCGAAAACCTCGAAATCGTGTAAAACTATCACCGTAAGACCACACTGCGATAAGAGCTCAGCAAGTTTTGTCTCCATTTGCACGGCCACCCTTGATTGACGAGACTGCGATCAAGAACCAACTTAATAACTCCATCGCGCCCAACAAATCTCTGCGCCGAAGAAGACGAATTACAGTGGTCAGTCCTAATGCACCAGACCCTCGCGTTTATAGTTGAGTGGGTCTATACACAGGCACCAGGAGGCCACCACACGAAAACATCAGATGACCCAGTCGCGGATAACCCCAGCCCAAAGGTACACGCACCGAATCCCCTCGATCTGTTTCGATCCTGACGTCTGCCAGCCGCAGAGGCCTGGCCGGCGATTCCAAGCAAGCTCGATCTCGTTCTCCGGCCAGTCGAGGTATTTTGAGCTAGAGCTTTCGCCCATCATCGAGTACCCCACTGTTGCAGCACCTCTTGCACCCAGCGCTGTCATCCAGGCTGAGGGCGAGGGCATGCTGGGGTACTCGCGTGCGGACGCGTCGCCTCGCAGTTGCTCGAGCTTCGGAGACGTGTTCTTGACGGTATGTTATTCTGGTTTCCGCCAGATATTATTTGGGTTTGTGGCTTTCAGCTTACGTCGCATGAATGGTTCTTGTTTATTTGTTTATTTCATATTGCGCCTCCCTGATTTTGTTTTCCTTGATAACGGCGAAGTCGCTGTTTTATTCTTCATTCTGTGCTGACTGTATCTTCGCAATCCGAACTTTTACCTCGATAAGGGTCTTTTCTTGCTCAACCCAACCATTTTTGCGTATAGCCGGACCAAACGGTGGGATCTAAAGAACAGCTACGCTCCGAAACAGGGGACTACACGCACCCAAGGAGTCTCATGACAGGTATGTTTGTAAATACCTTAAGGGTCACGGTCGCGGCCTTATCCAAGGTTTGTCGAAGATCTATCTACGGACAGCCTCAATTTTGATAGACAGGAAACATCCAAGCGAGGAGAAGAGATCTATATTCCATCTTTGATCTTGACCGTCCCAACACCCGATCTTTCCAATCAATCTCCCAACACTGGACCAGACGCCTTTCAACACCACAGACAGGTCCTAGACTCGGGGTTGGAGAGCTACCGACATCAGATGGGCAGTGGTCCGCATGTGACTCCGCTGGGATTAGTCGTCGACAACGTGGAGGTACTGCCTCGTGGTGCAGATGATGGAGCAGGCGAGGGTTCAATCGTTCGCAGTCATGCTCAACCTCAAACCCGAACACTTGCTTCAAGAGTGAGGAATTTGACGCTCCTTCGTCGTGGTGGACGCCGTACTTGGGATACTCTGTCGCGTTTCTTTTCTGTTTCTCTTGTTCCTGGTACTGCAGATGTTTCGAACGGAGGCTCAGGTGGACGTGGACGCTGCCAAGGCTTGGATCTTTCTTTTGCGTCAACTTCGACGAGCCGCTGGTTTAGGAGTCCCCGCCAAGGATCGAAGAGCCTCATTCGCCAAATGTTTCGAAACTGAGTACTGAAGATCATCAAACTCGATCAATTATTTCGCTGGACTAATAGGAGGAAGGTGGATGACATGTATTGGCTTGGAGTTAGGTTACGAAATGAACGAAATGAACATTGAAAGTGGAGCCGATAGGGGGCATATGTGATCGGAAGATGTGTGTCAGGAAATGGGTACCGTACCACCGTTTCCTCGTCGTCCACTGCGTCGGGTTAGTCGTCTTACTTCTGCCTTCATTTATGCTCCGACGCCCCGTCTTGACCTCCAACTTCCATCATGCTAGTTAATTCCTCTCAACGCGCTGCCTCCAACCAAAATCCTATCCGGACATCGAAAAAGACATTCCGGGAACGCGCACGATCCATGGGCGGGACTATAGTGCATCATTTAAAGCGTCATACAGGGGTTGGTATCGTTTGTGCTGTCGCATACTTCGACCCGTACGTATTGTTTCATTCACCTCTGGACGATTTTAATTTTTTTATAGCGGCAATTGGGGTGTAGATTTGCAGGCCGGGTCTCAATATGGCTATCGCCTCCTATTTATTGTCCTTCTCGCTGGAATTTTTGCCGTTTTCCTCCAGGTAAGCACATGCATTTTTTTAAAAACATCTGGAACGATATCGATAATCGCTCTCCAGGTGCTTGCAAGTAGGCTGGGTTGTGTAACAGGCCTCGGTCAGTTATTCTTCCACGCAACCAACACGATACTGACTGTCATTCCATAATAGATCTCGCGTCGCACTGCCGACTACTACTCCACACTCGTCCCAAACATACCCGCCTCTACCGATGGCTTGGATTATACCCCCTCTATGTCCTTTCAGAAATCGCCATCATTGCCACAGACCTTGCAGAACTCATTGGGTCCGCCATCGCCCTATGCCTGCTATTTCCGAAACTTGAGCTCTGGCACGGTGTGCTCATTACGACGTTTGACGTCTTCCTTCTTCTCCTATTTGGAGACCCTCTACGAGGTCGGCCTGTTCGGCTGTTCGAGTTTCTAATTGCGGGATTGGTGCGTTCATTTTGACGCAATGGGTTAAGTCGATTCCTGATGAACTTTTATGGTCTCTAAATTTAGGTCTTAGCAGTCCTGATCTGCATGGCGATCATCATCGCCCGAGTTGACATCGACTGGTCGAAAGCTTTTCAAGGATATCTACCGTCAAAATATGTTTTCTCATCAGGAGCTCTGTATACATGTACGTTGCCAAATCATCTGGAAAATCGATCTTTTAACCATTTGCTGTGCAGCCGTCGGGATTCTAGGCGCAACTGTCATGCCACACAGTCTGTTTCTGGGGTCTGCTCTCGCCACTCAAGACCGAATATCACCACCCCCTCGACCTGCCAACAGTCTTCTGAGCAAAGAGTCAGACTCTCAAGTTTCCTTCACCTCGAATACCAGTGTCCCAGCCAGGGCAAAATCATGGTTTTCTCGGTCTGTCGCCGGCCTTCGGGATGCAATCTGCGCTGCGTTCCGGACGCCCCTTGCCAGCGACTATGCGACCCAAGCGAAGCGCCATGCCGATCGAGAGAACAGGCCATACGCCTTCGTTAAGGCACATATCCACCACGGTGTCGTTGATGTGGTCATCAGCCTGCTGGGGTTCGCGGTCATAATCAACTCCTTGTGTGTCATCTCTCGGTCTTTTCTTTTCCTCTGGTGCTGACTGGCGACCAGCATTCTTATCTTGGCAAGCGCGGTCTTTTTCTATGGGGGCAATCAGCATGGGACAGAGGTCCCTGCGAGTCTATTTGATGCTTACGACCTTATACGTAACCTTGTTGGTCAAGGTAAAGTTCTCCTTTAGTTGCCCACTCATGATGCTTAATGACCGTGTATTATAGGTGCGGCAACCTTGTTTGCTGTTGCTCTCCTCGCAGCCGGGCAGGTAATTCTCGTCATATACTACTCCCCCTTTCCCATCTAAGTTGTTCCATAGAGTTCCTCCATCATCGCTACCGTAGCGGGTCAAGCTGTCTCAGAAGGCTTTCTAAATTGGCGTGTGTCGGTAAGTAGACCCTTGTCTCGAGGCAACATCGCACAAAAACTCACGGCATTCCCATGTAGCCTGCGATGCGTAGGATCATGACACGTCTCGTAGCCATCATACCATCCATGGTCGTCGCCGTTGCTGTCGGCCGAACAGGCATCGACACTCTGCTCGTTGCGTCTCAGGTGGTGCTCTCCATCGTCCTCCCATTCGTTACCGTGCCCCTCGTCTACCTCACATCCTGCAAATCCGTCATGACTGTGCGCAAAGCACGCGAACCTCTTGTAATGTCTTCGCCGTCAGATACCGATTTGAGGATAGCGACACCGCAGCAGGTGGAAAGCGCGGAGGCTGACGAGATGGTTGATTTTAGTAGTGGGTGGATAGCAACGGGCATCGGAGCTACGATATGCCTCATTGTGGTGGGCGCGAATATTTACGTGATTGTCACCCTTGCCCAAGGAAGCTAGGGGAGGCGAGGCATCATTTTGCTCGGGTGTGTTGTGACGATCTTTTGGGTGAGGGTTCGTTGAAGCTATCTGCATTATATTATAGAGAACGTATTGGTCTCGTTGGACTTTTGGGGCCCCTATTGTATTATATGTGTTATAAACGGCGTGTTAAAGAGGCGAGGCTTTGTCCACATGCCCTATCAATGTGGGCGCCCCTAAGTACCCGTCGATGTATTCTAAAGTATATCGGTGATGATCTTCACCAAGGCTTGACAACAAGCGGTGGCGGGCGATTAGCTCTGGACTTTTAACCTTCTTCTCGCGGATACTGAGCGCTAACACTTTACCTCATAGAACCTCAACATCAGACTTTCAAACACTCGGATACTAGGCTCGCAGAAGCACCCTCTCAATATGTCCACGTGGACGTTTCTAGGTGTGAGACTGAATACATCTATCACAACGTGCCGTTTACTATATAAGGCCAAGCTTGTGGTTTCCACGCTTCAGTTATACCCACATACACTATGCCAAAGGGAAGACGCGCTTGCAAGCAGTTTGCACAGACGGGGACTTGCAATTATGGCACTAGTTGCAAATTCTTCCATGCACCCCCTGCGAGTTCCAATGTGAGTGCCTACATTCTCGTTCCATGTCGCAGGCTTATTGAACACATGAACAGAACTGGTTGGAAGCATTCTTTGACAACCGCGACGGATTTGCGTACGATCCGTCCATGCCTGCGTGGGATGAATTTAATCGGTTGGGTCGGTATCTGAGCTGGAGCCGACAGCAGTCGTTTGAAGAACGATCTGCCTTCAAAGATGCGCTTGTTCGATCGTTCAACGATATCTACGGCACGGACGAGAACGATCTCGCAAATTGGGCGACCTTGTGCCATATTCTGGACATCACGCCTATTCCTGAGAATTTGGATGGCTGTCGCGATGTATGTGTTGTCTGTTTCCTTTTTTTTTTAAAAAAAAAAAAAAAAAAAAATTGGCCTCCAAGTTGAACTGAAACTCGATACATAGGCTGTCAAGGCGACATTCGTCAATCTTGTCGACCTTGTTGACCTTCCAAATTCAGAAAAACCACTTCATCTGTTCACATCGGAAGCAGCCTTGAGCGAATATACGTTGCGAGAGCACAAAGTCTTCCCTAAAGGAAGTGCCTACGCAGGTGGACTTCTTCGACACCTGTTGCGACAGATAATGAACCCAGGGACGAGGGTAGCAAGCCGTACGGTGAGTCGACGGAGGCGTCGACGATGAACAATCATACAGCGTGGCCTTCAGATTTTGGTACAGTTTTCTTGTCCTTGATATTTAGTTACAACTTGAAATGTACTCGTACTCTGTGTTACATAAAGTGTATTCCGTTGTTATTCTTCTTGATGACAAAGTAGTGGGAGTAAAATGAATGAACTTTGAGGAGATTTATACATATATAGATTTAGCCATGTTCGGCGGCTGTTCGTGAATTTTGCAAGTTGCACATGTGCGGTGTGGCATGGCATGGTAAACTCTTGTTGAAATCACTAGCCGTCCATCAAATGAAATTGATTATCCCTTCCTTGTGCCTGAGCCACACTGCCGCTTAAATGGTTGAACCGTAGTTATTGCCGAACGGCGACGGGAGTGACGTGGTCGTTGCCGACCGTGGGTCAAAACTCAACGCAAACGCAACCCAGCTCTACAAGCTCGCCCTCAATTTTCAATCCTCTCTAACTATGTCTGTTACGTTGACTGTTCCCGAAGGGTACGCATAGCTTTTGTTACTATCAATTTCGTATGTTGACCTCATTCAAACCAAACTAGCTTTCAATATGTTGGCGCATCCCTGTTGTCGACCGTTTTCGTCTTGATAGGCCAAAGTGTGGTTGTCGGCAAATGGAGAAAGCGTTCTGGCATCCAGTACCCTCAATGTGAGTCCAGATTACTTGATCTCCCCATGGCTGGAAATGCATTGAGTCGCTGATTGTTGATATTTTATTCTAGTGTACGCAGAGAAAGCTGAAGTGGAGGCGTCGAAGGACTCCTATATCTTTAACTGTGCTCAACGTATGTAATTCTCCTTTCTATATCAAAATTTGACTGACATCTCGCTAGGCGCCCATCAAAATACCCTTGAGAACCTTCCCGTCATCTATGCAACTACTCTCTTGACTGCTGTGAAGTACCCAATCATTGCTGCGTCTGCTTGCGCTACATGGTCGGTCGCGCGCGTCTTCTACACCCGTGGATATCTCACTGGAGAGCCGAAGAAGGTGAGTATCGCTCTCTTGTTCAAAGGACAGGTGTTGATGGAACCGTGTGAAGCGCACCAACCCTCTCAGCATCTTCGGAAGCATTAGCCTTTTGGGTAAGAAATTACCGTGACATGGGCTGTATTTTTCACTGACAATCTTCAAGGACTCCTTCTGGCCTCTACCTACACTGTCGGTCAACTCGTCATCGAGAACCTGTAATCAAAACTCCTTGAGAATCAATCCTTGTATCCTCTCTATACCATCGCCCTTGCTACGGCACAACTGAGATTGAGAAGCAGTGTATGACATCAACCGGTATCCACGTTCCATACCATTTTCTCGTTCTAGTTTGCGGTGACTGTCTCAGATAAAGTGCGGCACTTGATTTCGACATGGAAGGATTTAAATTTTAAATCAAAATGAGAGCGACCAAGGAATGGAACGTCAGGCTCGCGTGCGGAGGTTCATCCCTTGTCGCAAATGACTCAGAATACCATACACCCTACAACGATCCCGTGAACTTGGGAGACCCACAGGATGGGTATACCATTGCGAACGATGTATCATTGCACTCGCACCGAAAGCCGCCTCCTGGCTGGCACTGTTGTCGCGCATGATCAGGCCGTGCAATCATCAATGGGGAGCATCGTGCCTGGTTCCTTGCACCAGACGATCGGGCTTTTGGTATGGTTCTCTCCCTTTGTCGCACCCTATACATTCATTCCTCAACTTCTCCGTGCAGGTTACATACGGAACATCCAAGCCTTGACACCTGCTGATTGGTCATCCCAAGCCCTGCAGATATCGCGCTCCATTTCCAGAAAATCAACCAGCTTCTATCTCGCAATTGTTCGGTGCAAGCATGACGTTTTCACCCCAAATCTCCGTCTTACTGAGCAAACTCTATGCAGAGTGATCATCAGTATTTTGTTACGTGCGTGGATGTGATGCTAGCCTGTTAGGGAACTCTGACACACAGTGAGGGAAGTACCCATTCTCTAGACTTATTAAAGTTAAACATGATCCTATAATACTGCACCCATCTGAGTCTGTATTATGTCGAGAAGCCCGATCAGGCCCAGAATGGAAATTTTGAACCAATGCTTCAGTGCTGACCGCGGTGAGTGCTCACCTGTCGTTCGGAAGGATGAAAAGAGCTAGGGCAGACCAAAGAAATGAACAAGAGTTCTCCGAATTGGAAAAGGAAACCACCTCAGCCGTTCGCGCCGCGCGATCGTCAATCCTACTCTGGTCTGTCTCCCTCATATATCATGTCCCCTTTTGGTGAACGCCACTTGTTGGTTCGCTCGCTCAGACCACGGCAAAAACTGTTGTTCCAAGCCTTGACCACCGTGATGCCGACAATCCAGATAAAACTTACAGCTAATAAAGGATGCGAGAAACCGAACAAGTAGTGACCAAGCGCTTACGTAGAACTCGTTTCCACGTTGTTCCGTACGGAAATTGCGCATGGTAGTATGTACATACTGTCAAAGGACCAAGATGCTGGACAGAGGCATCAGACAGAAGGCGTCCACAGGATTTTGATGGCGGCCGGCGGAACAGGCACACCTTGCCGGCCCAATTATCATCTGTGTCAATCGAGATGTACGAGAATTTAGAAGAGCGCCATATATTGTATCTCCGAGTAGGTCGGGCAATGTCTCGAGCTCCGCAGGTGGCGTTGACTCTAGGTGCTCAGTTAACGCTTGTCTGATTGAAAGGTTGCGGTAAGTTGATGCTTGAAGTAACAGAAGTCATAATTAAAGCCCTCGGGCTCGGGGCGAAATTGTCGACGGCAGGCGAGGATGAAGCAAGCCCGGTCACAAGCTACCAAAATATTGAGGGGGTGATACGTCTGATTGGAAACGACTCATGCCGATTAGGGTTGATGGATGTTGTGGGTTCTTCAAGTGGGCTTGTACATATTGTGTACCACGGACAAGTTCGATAGTGGCGCCGGCAGTTTGCGGTATCAGCAGAACTGTCACTTTTCTTTGCAGTAGCCATGCCGTAATTGATCTCGTTGAAGTACTTCATTCCCGTTGTTCGTTGCAGTGGTCGTTTTAAATAAACTCGGAGGATGTCAAGGCAAGCCTTTCCCAGAGGTTGAGGTTTGATGAGAAATTATCATAAGCTCCGCGCCACAACACGCCAGTGAAACAGTGACTAAAAAGTTTAAAGGTCGCGTTTTTTGAGAGAATGCAAAGGGCTTAATTGCCCCATTAGAACCTTACCTTATCGAACTCCAAGCTGCGCTGTCAAAGTGTAAATTTTATGCAGCTGATCTTCCCGGATACCGCAGTCCATAGAGGCGTAGTGGGAGGGAAGTTCCCGAGGACATACGATGAGAAAGCTTTCCTTATTAATCCAAGCAATCGAAATACCCTGTGAGAGAATTTCGAGTCGGAGAAAATATTACTCCAGCCGTGTGAACCTTGGAAGCAAATGAGTCAGAGGGAAGCCATTCCTATACGCGGTGAAGCCTAGGCTTAGTTGAGGAGGATTATTGAGGGAAAACGGGGGTGTAACATTGAAGAGCTTGCCCCAATCAGTGAAATAGTCACAGCCACAAACGCGTTATTGGAGACGCAGACTGGCATATTTCATGCTATGTAGCTCTATTTGGCAGCTTCGTATATGTATTCACCGTGATGGTAAGATAAGAGAGGGGTAGTGAGTATTCGTTCAGATCAGTGCCCAACAACTGCTTGAAGCGACGAATAAAATCTTGATGAGGTCAAGAATAGCTGGTACCCCAAGAATGTATTGCCGCTACCTGACCAAAGAGTACCCCAAAGAAGCTGGTCAGTGTAATCGGAGCCCAAGCGCGAAATGAAGTCAGAATGAAGGTAACGAGATGCTTGATGTGTGAAACGGCCTGGAAGAGGATAGATCTGATGATTCTTAAAATGCTCGTGTGATATGCGCAAACGAACGGTCTCTCAGGCATACAACATGTTTAAAGCGGGTTTCGAGGAATCCTGATAGAAAATTGACATACACGGTCAGGCGTGATGCCGTATCGGACGAGAGAACTTCCAAAGTGATCCAAGAATTCTAGGCTCGTCCGCGTCGAAGTCGGAGCATGATCCACCCTACTAAGACGAGGTGGGAAGTCGTGGCCCATATTTGACTGAGTAGAACCAATAAACCAAGGACTTTCTCCATCCAGTTGTGATCTCTCACTGCTGCAAGAACGTGAGTGCGTTAGCATGTGTACAATGTGCGAGTTGGAAGTCCTGTCAAATACGGTTACGGCACAGGTAACTGATTCGCTTCTGGGTAATATGCAAAAGTGTGGCCGTGAATTGAACAATTTTGAACGATAAAGTTGGGGTCTGGGTTGACTTCAACGTTGCAGGGCTGATTTCGTCTCCGACGGGAATGGTCGGCGTGGCAATATGTCCCCATGTAATTCCCATGCAGCATGTAAGAAAACCAACCGCAGAGCGAGGATTTCGTAAGTGGACGGGGATCAAGAGAATCGAGATTGTCAAATCTAGATCAAATCGTTCATTTGATAGTTGATCGGGCGGGGGACCCTGTTACCGTTCCAACGGGTTCTTCCGTTTGGTCAACTTACAAACTCTCCATCATATGTAAAGAACTGCATGGAGGGCCTTCCAGTTTTCGTTCTCCCTCAGCGGAAATGGCGTCAAGCCGCATGGATCGATGCCTCCTCACCGCGTTCCCCCTCGAAATTTTCAATAACATCGTCCTGGAATTGACCCATTTGCAACCGCTGGGCCCGCCGTCCATTATTATCCCACTGATGCAAACTTGCAGCACGATCTATCAGCTGCTACTTCCCAACAATAACCCCACCCTTTATGGTGCCATTTATCGCCACAAATTCGATACAGCTGCTGTCTCGCGGCGTGCCTTCTGTCCCACTCCGGCACAGTGTACTGTACAATTGCAGCATGTCATCGCAGCAATGCGTGTATTTCGCAGAGGCAGCATTTATACGGACGTCGAATCCACATTGATTGATGACATAGGATTGCTTGAGGCCCTGCAGATTGCATTTGTTATGATGCTGGATGATGACGGACGAAACGCAGCGCAACTCCTGCTTTGGGGGCGAGCGGACGTATTTGTCAAGAAGCTGGTGAGGTGTCGACTGTATGAAAACTCTGAAGAGAACGATGGATGGCCTTTTGATGATGATGTGGATGGATATGCGTTATGGGTGCTGTGGATGCTAACTTCGGAAGGTTTGTCGATTTTTGGACTTACGCTTTGTTTCTTCATGAAGCTGATACCGTTACAGAGTCACTGTTGAAAGAGACCGCTGCAGAGCGTGCCCAGATACAACGTGTGCTTCTCCCTTTCGTCTATATTCCCTTCCGTTACTCCACTTCGTTTGCACCACCCCATCACTTCCTTTTACCGCCCGGGGTGAACATTTCCACCACGGAGGACACTACCATCGATACCGTACATGGGCCGTACCCCATCTATCGCAGACAGTCTTCCGTCAACTGCGTATACTACGACTCCCGCTGTACGTTGGCCTGTCCGCCTGCTGCCGCCGCTGCCACACTACTCTTCCTCGCCCGTTCTGAGGTCACGCCGATGCCGATCGCAGAACATTTTCGTCGCACTCGCGCGGATCGGCATGCTGCTGGGGTCTTTGAAGTCGGACCTACGCGGGAAAACATCGAAGAGTTCAATTGGGGCTGGGGGGCACATCTATCGCTTGGAACAGGACTGCACAAGAGGTCAGGCGAGCGTAAAATGATTCCAGGATGGGGCGGACTGGAATGGTCGCTCGAGGAAGATGTTCAGGAGGCATTTCCTATACCCATTCCAGATCAAGGACGCCCGGGGTTTCATCCGCCGCCGCCAGTTCCCAGGTGGATAGGAAAGGCCCCGCATGCACTGGCCACTGGCGGAGGCACCAGCAGAAGTCGCAAATGGGATATGGATTGGAACAGAGCGAGGTTCTGTGGGGACCTTTATCGACCTGCTCCGCGGATACCATACGGGAAGGTTTATGAGCCTGGTGCCATTGACGGCCTGTGGCAGGGGTCTTTGATTGTAAGGCATCCATCCTGTCATCTTCTTTTATTGGAGCTGACGTTCGCTTTGCAGATTGCTGGCTTGGACAATGTGCAACGGCTTCTTCAGGATCCACACCACCCGCCATATGAAGACTTTACTGAGCAGAACCTCGCCGGAGATCGACAACCCATGTTTGTCCGCTTTCGTGAGCTCCACGGTATCCAGGGCGAAGTTTTGCCCCCCTCGAGCGCAACAGATGTTCCCTTTGGATTTGATCCTACGCAGCAGTACGATGGGATGATGAATGGATGGTTCTCAGGGCAACAGGCACCCGTACAACTTCCCGATGACCACGGTAAAGTACGCGTGCAAGTGGGCAACGACACGGCAACCTTTCACTGTTGGAAAGGGGATGGGGCTCAGCGATTGGGGAACGACGCTTACACGAGTTCGGAATTGGCTACTGGTGAAGTAGCGAGCTCAAATATGACTAAAGATGATGCGGCGGAAGTTCAGTACGAGCACAATGCAGCTACTTGCCCCAAATGTGTCGACCTCAAGGAATTTCGACGTCTCCTTCGCCTCTTGCGAAACCGGGATCCAAACGACGATGCCAATATCGAGGATGCGGACGGCCTCCTCTCCCCGTGGGACCCAGAAGATGACATTGACGGCGAAGGGAGTTCTAGCCCGCCTGCCCACGATTGGGATCGCAGAGCAAGAGAGAGATGCGACGGGATCCGAGACATCATCATTGTGGGCGAGGTAAGTTCTGGCTCGAATGGTTTTCAGGCCCAGTATTGATTCATCCATCTACTACAGCCGGATCCAGAACATGCGGCTGCGTTCGAGGACTTTATATTTTATGGCCGTATTCGTCAATGGGATGGTATGGTCCACTTCGTTCGTGTGCCCAAGGAGCAACCCGCCCTTGGAACTACCGTGTTCTATGGGAACTTGGTTGGCAGAGATACCATAGTGGGCAATTCGCGTTGGGGAGCAACAGATCCTGGGAATCCAGGATGGGAGGGTACGTACATTTTGGGGAGGCGCTTGGATTAGATCGCAGCTTGGGTACGCTGACTCTGGGTCGTTGAATGGACCGCTGTTTTAGCCTTTCAGTTGATGCCTCTTTTAGACACCTACTTTTGATACGGATGTATCTTTTTGTAACACTACAATGCACTTGTACCGAGACTGTCACGCTAAGAGTCGATAGGGTATGTTGTGCTGCCGATGCAGAAACGTGCACGTCGGAGAGTAGCTCGGATCTTCGACGAAGACATTCCTCGATCGTATTACAGTCTCAACAGATAACTGACGACTGGAACAGCCTGGAAGACTGAAAGATAACCTGGATAACCAAGCGAAACCTGCTCATCTCGAGTTTGTTAAAACCGGCCAAGTGAAATAAGTAACGCGCCCTTATCGCGTTGAGCGAGCCCTTACAGAATGTCGATTTTCGATCATAGTTTTGGCTTATCAGGACACGTAGTCTCATGAGCAAATTCATCATTGGATCACGGCAAAAATTGATTTGTGCAGAAAGCAGTCTTCACCATCACTCATTCGCAGTACTACGATAAGGATAACCTACCGATTTATAGAATTAACGCTATCAAATCTAAAAACCAGAGCC
>JAFLHD010000135.1:0-14779 GCA_018856295.1 Blastosporella zonata | reverse complement strand
AGACCCAAAATCCTCTTTGCCTTCGAAGTATCATACAACACAGGTGGCCTAGCGCCAGCGCCCGGGTATCCTACCGCCAGCTCGGGGTGCGACGGAATGGGTGACGGGGAGAGCGAGTTGGCTGCGTCAACTGTTCACGATGGTAAGCGATGACAAATTGGTCAAGTTTTGAAGAATTAGGTAGTACTCACGCCAGTGTTGCCAGACGAATGAGCCAGCCGAGACGATGATGCGTTCGCCGCCTGCAGCCTCCTTTTCTAGAGCGAGAGTGTGTGCCTCTGCAACATCACGGACATCAATGTAACCCGAGCCTTCCGTTTTAAGCAGAGCCTCAGAGTGGCTAATGCCAAGGATGACATCATACCAATGGCGCAAGGATGTGTTGAGAGCTTCGGCGTTCTTGACATCGTGGATGACCGGCTAGGGAGGTGACAAGATCAGTTTAAAGTTTAAACTGAGACTAATTATGTTGGTCGCATACACCGAAGACCTGGATATTCAAGGTGAGATACAGTTCACTGCAGGTAAAACACACTCACGTAAGGAGGGTTGAGAACGGAGAGATCCCATTTGAGGTTTGCCTTATTCTGTTCGTAGAACTCCCAGGCAGCTGTTGGCAATCAGCACATGTCCAGTAATATCCGCCGGGATAATCACCTTTCTCAGCGAGGGTTTTGGATGCGCGGTATTTGGAAAATCCGAGAGCGGCGTCGCCTTGTTCCTTGATTTCTCTGAGTACCAGCTCATTCCAATCGTTTTCATCGAAGATCTTGTCGGAGCCGACTGTGAGTACGGAAGCGATTGAAGATGTCAGGACCACACGCTTAACGCCGTGTCTGGGAGGCACTCTATGTGAGGTTCTATTGACTGTTGTTTTAACATGAACGTACCCATTCTTCAGAGCGCTTTTCAGGATGCTGATGGTTCCATTCACGGCCGGTCCAATAAGCTCTATATTCTACTGGTCAATGAATCGTTCAAGGGTACTTTCTGACATACCGTCGACGGACGCAGCAGTCATGTACAATGGAGACGCCGTGTGCGCGATCGCATCAACATCTTTGACAGCTTCATCGAATGCTCCTTCCTTGTGCAAACGACGCGTTTATCAGCGATGGCAAAAGCATTTAGTCAAGAAAATTACCTTGGTGATATCCTCGACAACGACAATCTCAAACTTATCGCCATACGACTTGAAGTACTCCTTCAGATATTTTCCCTTATCCACTGATCGAACAGTCCCGCGAACAGCGTATCCTTTCTCGAGGAACTTGCGTACGACCCACATCGCAATGAAGCCATTGGCGCCGGACACGAGGACTTTATCGCCAGTACATATGGTGGGCATGGTTCTCAAACGATTATAGGTGATGAGGGAGGCGATAGGGTATACCCCTTGGAGTCTGACGAAGAATTGAGATCACGTTATAATTATGAGGAATCCCACACGTGGCCAGTGTAAGTTCTGGCCAACTTCAACTTGCTGCTCACCTTGTATATCGTAATGGTCTATTACTGATAGTAGAATATCCTTATTACTAGCTCTCAAGAGGTGCAGTTCAGTATTCAGCGAATAGGAATTGCAAGAGACAAGATTAGAGCAAGAACTCAAAAGCAAGAAGGTTGAGTGTACATGTGTATGTGACCCTAGCCTCTTGCTATCAGTCATATGGCTCGTTTGGCATTGTCGTAGAGTCAGGGATGAGTGTCAAGAACGCGACGTGGAAGAAGTGACTGATGTGACCCGAGTCACAGCGTGGTTCAACTTCTCTCTCTTTGCCACCTTGCTTGGCACATATCGCTGGGTATGGGATGGCCAAAGAGACCTACCAGCATCAAATGACGAGGACTTAGGATACCTTACGCTTAGTCTGGCGGGTAATCCTTCTAACCTTCAGAACCTCTGCGGGTCATTCAAATATGGTTCGCTTACGGGCACCTTCCAGGGCATCACGCCGCTTAAACAGGAGCAGACAGGAGAAGTTATACCCGGTTTTTGGAGCATTTCTCACACTGTATGGGGCCCTGATGCTGAAATGGAAGAGGAAGGACAACAGCTGTGGGTAACGCAGGAGGAGGATGACAACAAGCACCGATTTGTGGGCATGTATTTGACCACTGGATTTTGTGGGTGGGCCCACACAGCGGCCTGTGATGTAGTTGGGAAGAAGCAAAGGGATGGTTGTGTTGACGGGGAGGGATTGTCAAACGAGGAGCTAGACAGACTCGGTCTAGACGAAGAGGATAATAATAGCGAGAACGATGACGAGGATGAAGGGGAGGATGGAGAAGAGGACGAAGAGGACGGTTCTGAGGGCGAAAATGAGCAAGATGGGTCTGAGGATGATGATGAAGATGAAGAGGATGAGAATGGTTCGAGCGACCAGAAGGACAAAGACGTCGCCGCCGATGACAATGTCCAAGGAGGACTTGTCAAACCACCATCTGAGGAAGTAAACACGACGTTCGCTGCCCAGATTTCTGACTCTTCGCGCAAACGAAAAGCTCTAGAATCGGCAGACACCAGAGAAGGGGTCAAACCAAAACATACTTAGAGGACATATAACTCGAGTAACGTAGACGAAGTGAGTTGTAACATATATTATCTTGATGTGACAGAGACTCATCTGAATCTAAGCGTATAATCCGGCTACATCACAGTCTGAACGAAGGGAGGAGGCCAGATGGACTTCCCGACCACTTCTCCTTCCATCGGCTAACAAAATCGGTTACTCGTCGCCTTTTGGTGCATCTATATGGGGCTCGGTATAAGGTTTGTTACCCTATCAAACAACTTTAAAATTAGTCTGCCTGACCATGTTGAGCAGGTTCAGTCAAGGCTGAAATACCAAGCAGATTCTTTGTCAAACCAACTTGTCAACATTCGGTCCGTTCATTGCATCTTAGGGCATACCGGAAGATGGGACATGTCTCAATCGAGATCAAGCCTGTCCGACACCGGCGAATTCGTCGAATCTTGAAAGGCCAGGAGTATGGTGAGATTAGTGGCAGTCAACACAGAGGATTCGCCATGATTCAAGGAGCAAGATATTTAACTCGGCTGTTTCACGAGTGGACCGCGCTTGTAACTTCCTTCCTTCGTTCCTTCCCTTGATTCGGGCGCCATTCATGATCATGAATGTTCCCTAACATCACCGCCAATTTTCTACGTGATTTGGTCTATTTGGAATTGAAATTTAATTGTGACATGCCATGCTTACGAACCGAGCTGGGTGTCAGTATGGCCAGCCAACTAAAGCCTACGTACGAAGACTCCCCATTCCATTATCATGCTCACTAACAATATTGCCGATGCGTTGGGCAAGACCTACGATTTCATCATCGTTGGCGGGGGTGTGCGTACCAGGTTCATCCATCTTTGCATTAAATTGACCAATTCTTCCGATATCGCTGCAGACGGCAGGCCTCGTTCTTGCATCACGCCTCTCTGAAGATTCCTCAATAACTGTTGCCGTTCTCGAAGCTGGCGACAATACTATCGATGACCCAATGACATCCATTCCCGCCCCATATGGCCGACAACTCGGTAATCCGAAAGTAAGTATTTCCATTGTGCTCAATGATCCACAAGAGTGACGTGTATATGCCAGTATGATTGGGGCTTCATGACCAAGAAACAAAGATTTTCGAATGACAGGGAAATGTTATGGTCCCGTGGAAAGGGTCTCGGTAAGTGTAATCTTTCCTTGCATCCTCAGTTCATTACCACCTTGTACACAGGTGGAAGCTCCAGCATTAATTTCCTCGCGTGGACTTTCCCCCCCGCCATTGATGTCGATGCGTTTGAGAAGTTAGGCAACCCCGGTTGGAATTGGAGCGAGTTCCTTCGTTACTCGAAAAAGATTGAAAGGTTGGCCTCCATCCTGTTGCTCCGACATATCTCATTTTTGCAATAGGTTTCATCCACCCACTAAAGAAGTGACGGACCTCTTTCCACATACCTATGGCAACAATCGGGGCACTTCCGGCCCTCTTCAAACCACTATTGCACCTCATTTCTATACTGTAGATTCTATGTTGAAGGAGACTCTCGCGAACAAAGGGATGTTTGAGGCCCCCGATGATCCTTATAATGGAGTAGTAAGTGCATATACACCGTCCCCCGCCAGAGTACATATGTACTCACATCCTGCTAGATCAATGGAACGTGGTCAGCTTCTTCGTCCATAGATCCCAAGACATGGACCCGTTCTACTTCAGCAACAGCATACCTCGTTACCGCTCAGGACCGCCCGAATTTGACAGTGAGCAGTTTCATCTTGTCCTAACAACATTTCTGTATCTATCTTTCAGGTGCTTACACAAGCGGCAGTATCACGCGTCATATTTGCCGAGAGACTCGACGGAACAGACGATCTCACTGCCACCGGTGTAGAGTTTTTACATCAGGGACAGACCTACACCCTCGATGCTCGGAAGGAGGTCATCCTGAGCGCAGGGTAAGTACGGCTATTGTAAAGATCCACCTCTCGATTTATATCCATACGTAGAGCCATCAAGGATCCTCAGATTCTGGAACTGTCTGGAATCGGACGGCGTGAGGTATTATCCAAAATTGGTGTGGAGACTATACTCGAGCTCCCAGGCGTCGGAGAGAACCTGCAAGACCATAACTATGCGGCCATATCATATGAGCTTGATCCGGCTCGTTACCAGACTTTCAACTCTCTCCTAACCCCTGAGGTTGCTCGGGAGGCAGATATATCATAGTTCGTTCTCATTTTGTTCCCTCCGATGTGTTTCACACTTACCCCTCCACATCAAGTGCTCTCGGCAAAGGACCATTGAGGAATGGACTAAGCTTCGTATCGTTCGTTCCCCTCACCGGGGCCAGGAGTCCCGGAGCCCACGCAGTTATAGCACGAATCGAGAAGGAAATTGAAGATTGCAAGAAGACCCATGGAATAGCGCCTGGACTTTCTGATCAACTTGATATACAGCTGAATACGCTGCGTTCCAAAGCATCTTCTGACATTGAGATTGCATGCCTTCCTCTGTTGATGTCTCCAACGAGTAAGTCTATATGTCACCTCTGCGTGAGACTATAAGAGCTTATTGTCCTTTCAGTGCAACCCAAGGAGGGCAAAGCATATGTGACTTTCTTGTGCATCGGTCTCCATCCCTTGTCACGTGGGACGATTGTTCGTCGGACCTCTCAAAGTCGTTACCACCTCGCTGATCCTTTTCAATCTAGCACGCCAAAAGTAACGATCCGCTTGACAACCCCGAGATAGATCCTTCTTACTTCGAGAAAGACTGCGGTTCGTCCTCTTACTAAGTTCCTTCAAACTTGTCCGTTTATTTCATTCACGAGCAGACCTGGATGTCCTGGTAGAAGGCATTAAGTACATCAGGGGCATGGCTGAGACGGAGCCCATGAAGTCCGCTTGCGTCGGAGCAGAGCTTCAACCTGGTCCCCAGTATACAAGTGATGAAGAGCTTCGAGGCGAGCGACTTGCATCTTCCTGCCATGCCTGTTATTAACACAAACCATTCAGACTACGCCAGGAACACCCACAATACATGCTGGCGTACGGAGTCTACGTCTGCGACCCCAATGTATAGTCCTTTGACTCGATTTTGTTATAGATGCCCTTGGAACTTGTTCCATGCTACCAAGGGAAAGGCAAGGGGTCGTAGACTCAAACCTAAAGGTGTACGGCACAAAGAACCTTCGCGTCGTCGATCTTTCCGTGGTGCCCCTCCATATTGCTGCCCATACCCAATGTTAGTTTCCAGTTCTCATAATTTTTTACCGTTTTGCTGATCATACCGTGCAGCGACTGCATACGTGATCGGCGAGAAAGGTATATTTTTGTATCCGGTTAATATGCACTGTATATTGAAGACTTCTGATCACAGCATCGGACATTATTCTGGCTGCTCACAATTGAATTATACAAAGTTCGAAGGATTTCTGATATCCCGTAGCCTGGATGTTGAGCCAGTGCCGAATTCTAACGTTAAGCGACTCCTTTCTATCTGGTCAATGTTAACATTCCTTTTTTCTAATCTCACGATTTATTTTACGTTTCGAAAACCCGTCGCCAACTTCTTTTCTTTAAACAAGCCTTTGAAAGACCTTGTCTTAATACCTGACACTAGACTCGCGGTGGAAGACATTGGGACGGCGAACCAAGGGCTTCTAACATCCATGTTATTTTCAAATATTTCTAATTGTCAAACTGCGTCACTAGATACAAGAATTTACGTGTCATCGCTGCGTCCAGGCTGGGAACCGTGCTATTTGTTAGCTAATTTCCAGATTATGAACGCGTTGTCTGCGTTCTTTCGGCAACGACAAACAGTCCCTCGTTCATCTGACATCATGACTAGTCGAGATTTTTCTTGGATTGAAGCCTCAGACGCCTCAGTCTACACCTGGATGTGGATATTTTTCGCGTCATTCTTTATAATATCCAGAAACTGCGGAATTTCCTGAAGCCATTCAGTAGAAACGCGACCGGAGCACGGAGAAGTTACAACTTGGCAATGTTGTCATTTGAACTTGGGGCCAGCAAGTCACAGTTCATTCTCCTGAGTCCTGGCCTGGGTGGTTTTAAGTCTAGCGCATAACTCGGCTCCCTGACGTGCAGGATCGAGCACGATGATGCGAAAACCGCGTGACTGACTATGGTTGCTCAGTCCGTTTTATGGAGAATTCGGGTTCATTCAAGAATCCTGTACCCTTGAGTAAACATGGGCAGTTCGCAACGGAGATCATGCGCTGTTACGAGGTGGACAGGAAGAACGTGGACCTGGGGTTTGTGTTCGTAAATGTCGTGGCTGGTTGTTGGCAATGGGTTTGGAGAAAGCCCATTGCGCCAGACAGGAAGAGCGCCACAACGAGGGGCACGATCCCCCTGGGTATCGATTTGTTACAGATAGTGGAGACAATACGAAGGATACTTACCAGCAAAAGGTTATGGCTGGTAAAGCAAAAGTCGTCCAGGGCATGTGCAAACACGATGTACGGTTTTGTTGGACGATCTAGCGGCACACCACGAGCTTTGTCTTCGATGAAAAGACAGAGAAGAATACTGACTCTTTACCATGCCTTAGCCACTCCAATACATTTAAAGCGGTCCTTGCCAAAGTAGTGTAGCAAAATCACCGACGATGGGATAATGGCAGAAGGCGGAAGACAAAAAATGTAAAGTAAAGCCAGTACGACGGGATCGTCATTCGCTCCTGGTATCTGGAAGAGTGCCGGAGATGCTCTAAATAATCCGTCAGTATATCATTGATAGACGAAAGATTGTAAAAGCGTACACCAGAATTGTGTCAGCTACAGATATGAGAATCGTCCACTCTTTCCAACTACGTTCGGCATACCAAGCACCAGAACTGGCATCAATGTGGGCAAATCATTGCTGGTGGCGTGCACACCCACAATCGGCGTTTCAGAATCGAGGAAGACTGCTTCAAGTTGAAGAGTGAAGTATGAGGGTATGTGGAAAGCTGTCGGCGCTCCACGTATGACTCGGAACTCTTTGTACCCCCTTGATACCATCCTCGCACTGCGCACAGTGTTCTAGGCAGGATACCGGTGATATCCAGACTCCCCGAAACTAGCTACGGCTTTTTGCTCTCCTTCTCGTTCCCTTCCAATGAGTGCATCAGTAAGCGAGACCGCCGACATTTACCACGAAACCATCGGTACATTTTGTTTTGATATCTTGTACATACAAGCATTTGCTTAGAGGTAGGAATTGCGGTCATTATTATTTCGTACAAGACAGATGAGGAGTACGAAGAGATATGATATGGTACGAAGCCTAAGTATAATCCACTCGAAGCCTACAATCCCCTTCATAACTGTGCGCCAGGAGTTCCGAAAACCTTGCTGATGCGGTACCAATTCTTGAAGCTGGGATTTGAGAATCACGATTTAGTACTAGTCATAGCAAGGAATTGGACATGAAATTGGGAAGAGGGTAGTGACCGAGTTCCGCGAATTTCATTTCGAAGGGCTAATGACCCGTTGGCAACAGTGCGACACGGTGACACACCTAACCATGAAACAGGGTGGACACCTGTGGCCCACACTAGGGGAGTATTTGCTTTCCAAACCATTGACTTCGGTTAAAAATAAAGTGACAGAGAAGCCACGTGGAGCGATTAGCTCAACCAAATTTTGAATTGAATGTGTACGATGAAAACGACGACAAGGCGACTTTCAAATTCGAATTTTCTGGCCAATTTCGTGCTTAAGTGGATAGATTACAATGGTCAGATATGTTTGAAATCGATTAATGACCCGACTCACTCTGGAATGATCTTCCAAGATGACCGCCTTTGAAAGCTGAGCCCTATATTCGATATAGGAACCCAGACATGGCACTTTCAGGGAGTTTTATGGATATCGTGGTGCAAAAATGTGAATGAAGCGGGGGAGACACATACCAGTGGATTTGGTATGTCATATCGTCCATCTGCCTTTCTCCTACCTCACTGGAACTTTCTTGCCAGATGTCTCGAAAGGTGTCGTCTTAGCTCCTGTGGGGGTATGTGAAAGGCAGCTGGGTGTCACTTGTGATGGTCCATGGAATCTGCGTCATACGCCACTCCATATACCGCAAATGGTTCAAGTACTTACTTAGGCGCTTAGAAATTCGTCGATCGGCGATGATTGTCTATATCTGATGAGAGAAAGGCTAAATAATTGAATAAACATCCGGGCTGGTAATCCTGTCCTTTGAATAGTCGTCAGGGTTTGTCTCTATCAAATTTCTTAATTTCTCTCACCCCTGCTAATATGTTATAACTCAGACGGCTGGGACAGATGAACGCCCTGTCGAGGTCCCCAGGGCCCGCTACACTTCGGTGAAATCTTGTCCACAACAGGTTTTGCTGAATGTTGCCCGAAAGTATATGGTAATTTCCTGTATAGTGTCGAATGAGATGTGCTCAATACGTTATCGGTATCGTGTTATATAGCGTCTACAATGATTCATCTCTGGTGTCACTGAAGGCGATTCAGCGTGTGGGAATGCCCAATGATTGGGCCACTCAGCTCGGGGTTTGCTGGACCTCGCTCGACGAGTACGTGGCCAATTTTCTGTACAAGGTTAAACAAGACATACTCATTTGTAGAGGACTCACATACTATGTATCCTATCGCCTATGAGAATCCATGCCCAGTGTCCTTAGACACGATACAGGATGTGTCGACATTCGCCCACTGCGGAACTCAAGTCGTCTCGTTACGTTCAGACCAACGGCTGTCTTGTATGTATGAACACATAATGGTGCTGAAGGTCGCCTTTCAACGCCTCGAAATCGATCCGTCATTGCCATGACCAGGATGAGGGACGTGAAGTCACCGCTCACCCCGAGCTCTCTTGCCAGCGCTTGACGCAAGTTGCCATGGCCCAGAACGATCGATATCTCGATGGCCGTTCGGTCTTGTCAGCGTCTGCTGATTTCTTGGACAGGCGGGCACATACGAATCCATAGGCATTGCTCCCGCCAAGACCCGCATATCTTGGCCAGTGCCAACGAGCACCGACGGGGATTGAAGATTCCACGCATTTTCTTTGATAGTGGTGGCCTACAATGGAGCATTTTAATGGCCGTTCTTTAAACATTTTGCATGCCGAACTCACAAAAGGATACCCATTTGAAGGCACAATGGTTTCGGGCGCAAGAATGACCATGAAAACATGAGCATAATGGCCCCCCATATCATCTAGGCATGAATCCTTGTATTCAGTGTCTCCACGTAGTCTGTTGGTGAAAGAGTCGGTGAATGGAGCGGAATTCAACCAGAGGATGTACTGGTTTGATGTCCAGGTCACATGAATAAATCGCTCAAGCGGACCCCCCACACTTGAGGTGCATAACTCACCACCACCCCAACCTCATATCCATACTCTCTCCCGAGATTCTACCTTGAATAAATATGTCTTGGGATCAAGACGACTATGAGGTAACGTTTGCCCATATCCTCGCTAATATTCGTTGTACTCACGTTCTGCTGTCATCTGAGCAATGGCTCAGTGAGCATTTTGCTCATCTTATTGGACCGTATGAAGTGCCAACCCTACTGAGGCTACATCTCCTACATGATGCTGTAAATGGAGATGGCGTGGAACCAGAAGCGACGTATGGCACCTTTTTGGCCTTCGGTGAGTATGCCACTGCCCTCAGCGGTCCAAAACGTGGCTGCATACTCATCTTACTACGCTTCAAATGTTTCTGCAGCTACTCCTACATTGCCGTCTCCGTCAGCAGTCGAAGAACACACACGGGCGTCCTTCCGCTCGTTTTCCCCTTGCCAGGATGATGCTCCTACCCCCGCCACTCCAGTATCTCGCCCGACAACAGCTAATGTTGCCTCCCGCGGCACTAAAAAAGGGCCTTCTAGGCGCACCACCGACAATGCAGTTCTCGAACACCAGTCCGTCATGGGCCAGAAGCCTCAAGTCCAGGCTGGCCATCATAATTACCCTCCGGCCGCAATGACACCTCCGCCTACAGGCGTTCTTGAGCTAGGACCCGGAGGAAAACGAGGTGGCCCCAACTTACAACCTCCCACAAAACGGCCAAAGAGGGAGGCCTCGCCTAACGGCGGAAAAGCTCCTCGGATTCGACATCGCGGGCCATGCAAATACCAGTGTGGCCCATACCTGTACAGCCACTTCTTTTCCAATGTAAATTATTTTCTGATCATGTTTGTTAGCTACACTCGTCTAGACAAAGATCACATGGCCTATCACTACACAAATTGCGCGAAATGTCCGGAGCCAGTCCGCAACCAAGCGATAGAGACCGTGAGGAGACGAGAAGCACGGAAGGCACTGAAAAAAGTGAAGGCCCAAGCACCGAATGCAACCAAAAAAGTCAAGGTGCAAGCCCACAAAGCGCCACCAACGCCACTGGAAGCGGGCGCTACAGAGACTGCTCCCTCAATTTCAGCCGCTACTAGCTACAACAACCACGGAGCGTCTATGGCCGTCGGCGTCCCGTCTTCATCGTTCAAATTTTCTCTCCCACCCTCCATTGTGGATGACAACGGGTCTGGGGCCATCAGCTCCTCAATTATATGGCACATACGAACACAACATCATTTCCCAGCCGTAAGTTGGCCTTTTCTCCAATTTCCCCAACGTTTCTGACCTCAGCACAATAGGTTTCATCCACCCACCAAAGAAGTGACGGATCTGTTTTCACATCCTTATGGTGACGATCGGGCAGCGTCTGGCCTTCTTGTGGAGATAGACACCAGGACGCGTTGGAGGTGACAGTGGAGAGTGACGGTGGGATGAGGGAAGGGCACACTGGCAAGGGTTGTCACCTGGCCTGGATCGGCGTTATGATTGAGTATGTTGTAGTTAATAGGGTACCTCAAGATAGACGCGCCATGCACCCAGAGCTTGCTTGGTTTATCTTGCTTGATGATATTGTACAATTAAGGTTCTTACACAAGCGCGAGTATCACGCATCACGTTCGCTGAGAGATGACGTGTGTTAGATTGCAGCACCTTAGGGCACTCGGCCACACCGTGACGGACACTCCAGGATGGACGAGTTCATGTGGCCACATATTCCTATATTCAGACTCACAAGACACATATGCACATATATACAGTACTACGACAGTATTATACCGGACTGAGGGTGAGTTATTGGTGAGTTATTCTTTCTTTTATACGCTCGACTTTACTTAGTCTATTATACCGGGCTGAGGAATCAGCTAAACTGTTGTCTATACAGATATAATACACATCTAGATTTCTAGCAAGAAGATCGGCGTACACATTCGAACGTGCAGACAAAATATACATAGATCGGGTATGTAGACTGCCTTTGTCAGCTCAAGTGGAAATTCATGGCGCCGACTCATCGTTGCCATCGCGTTAAGTTTTTCATTTTGCAAGAAAGGTCAGGACACGGTATAAGGATATCTAAAGTCATGTAACAATGACATAAACGCCAGACCAAGACTGAGACTACGGCGCCTCGTGCTGTCAGCCTGACATGATGCTCTGTCCCTCTCTAGACAGATATTCTGTGTTTGCATCAAAAGCCTTCATCATCCTAACAAGCCACAAAGTAGACGCAATGTCTATCAGAGATAAGGCAGTGATAACGATGCGCGCTGATACAGCTGTCGGCATATCTTGGATTGGCAATGGGTTTGGAGAAAGCCCATTGCGCCAGAGGGACAGGAAGAGCGCCACAACTAGGGAAACAATTCCCCTAGGTATTGGTTGTAACAAATAGTTGATACGATACGAAGAATGCTTACCAGCAGAAGGTTATGGCTGGTAAAGCAAAAGTCGTCCAGGGCATGTGCAAACACGATGTACGGTTTTGTTGGACGATCTAGCGGCACGCCATGAGCTTAGTATTCGATGAAAAGAGAGAGAAGAAGACTTACTCTGTACCATGCCTTAGCCACTCCAATACATTGAAAGCGGTCCTTGCCAAAGTAGTGTAGCAAAATCAACGACGATGGGATAACGGCAGTAAGGCGGAAGACAAAAATGTAAAGCAATGCCAGGACGACGGGATCGTTCTTCGCTCCTGGTATCTGGAAGAGTGCCGGAGATGCTCTAAATAATCCGTCAGTATATCATTGGTAGACGAAAGATTTTAAAAGCGTACACCAGAATTGTGCCAGCGACAGATATGAGAATTGCCCACTCTTTCCAACGACGTTCGACATACACAGTATAGCGCCTCTCGACCTGTTTGAGAGAGGCAGGGTTGGCGACCTCATATGAATTGTAGGAGGGAGTCGAGTTCCATCCTTGGGGGAGCGGCGATCTAGCAATGTGAACATTGTCAGGTCGAGCAAGAGGGATATTGTTTGCTCCTATTTCTGCATCAATAGGTTGGGCTGTGCGCAAGTCATTGTTGGTGGTGTGCACGACTACAATCGGCATTTCAGCATCGAGGAAGACAGCCTCAAGTTGGAGAGCGAAGTATGAGGGTATGTAGAAAGTTGTCATAAGGTAAAGCTTATGAAGTAAGATGGATGTAATGTAACAGCCCATCTTTAGGGAGCATTCAGCAAAGCGTCATTGAATTCATGGTTTTATTATGTATTAAAAAGAGTGGAAGAAGTGCCGAGTGGGGTTATGAGTCGAAGAATGCCGAGTGGGGTTATGAGTCGAAGAATGCCGAGTGGGGTTATGAGCGAAGAAGTGCCGAGTGGGGTCCGGAGGTGGACAGTCACTCCGGGCGACTGATCTGTGGTTTCTGATTGCTCAGGCACCAAATCGATCTAGCAATGTGAACGTTTGAACATTGTCAGGTCGAGCAAGAGGGATATTGTTTGCTCCTATTTCTGCATCAATAGGTTGGGCTGTGCGCAAGTCATTGTTGGTGGTGTGCACGTCCACAATCGGCATTTCAGCATCGAGGAAGACTGCTTCAAGTTGGAGAGTGAAGTATGAGGGTATGTAGAAAGTTGTCATAAGGTAAAGCTTGTGAAGTAATATGGATGCAATGTAAAAGGCCATCTTCACTGGGAGCAAAGCGTCATTGAATCCATGATGGTTTTATAAAGTATTGGCAGTAGCCTGAGTGGGGTTGCATTTGAGAAATTATTCGGTCACACTGCACTGGGATCTTGGTCGAAATTACAACCATTAGGACTCGTTGCTTCACTGCGGTACTAGTCTATTTTTTTTATCAGTCGTATCGTGGATGCGAACAATCACCTAATTAAGAGTTGCCTATCTTGTTACCTTTCACTACATAGCCAGACCCCCCTCCCTAAGTACCGCAGCACTGACACGCTGCCCTCGTGCTTGTTCAGAACAATAAGAGTTTCCACTTCAAGTTCTTTACACAGCCTAACTCGTGCTCACTTTTTTATCAGAATGGTGCTCATAGCCTCATCCAAAATATCTGTAGCAGTCTCCCATCAAACATTACTTACCGCTGACATGCTGCCCGCCTGCGTACATATCCCATGCCAGTGCCAGTGTCAGTGCCTATCTATATATCCGGTGCTTGCCTGTTATGTACATACTATCCGGTGCTCATGCCTCTCCGCTCCGAAGGGGGCGACCCAGGGGTTGTTCGCTTTTGTGAAACGGACCGTGGGCGGCAAAGATATGCCTTCCATAACATCATCTTCTACTGTCGTTATCCAGTGGCGGCTATGCCAAAGAGTAGGGTTGAAGGGTGACTTCTCCAGACCATGAAAAATTTACGCACCCCATATTCCTATGTATGATGGATTTCCTATTCCAGAGCCGCATTCAGAGATGACACATGACCCGCGTCTCCCCCTTACTGTGAAGTTAACGTTTTGAGGGCATGATAGATGGGAGCTGTCGCCTCTTGCACGGTTTTTACGTCGGATGAATCCCTGGAGGTGGCCTCCAAGGGATAGTAGGTATAGTAACACAAGCTGATTCAGAAGTATATAATATAAGATTTAAATTTCAAAAGAATCTCAGGTTACGTCCAGATAAAAATGGGTACGCTTCACTGTGCCCCAGGCAAAATGTCCAACCTCACGTCATCCACCCAGTTCACAATCCTCCTTTCCACTATGACTCCTTCGAACTTGCCTGTGGGCCTGAAGGAGGGGAAACAGGTTCTGCACAAGATACATCCAGAAGGGGCTTGTCCAGTTTTTGGCAACCCTCTCGTTGTGTATGATTAACCATCCCGATTGAATTCAATCTGTCTGACGCGACTCACGCAGCTGAGATACAGCACACGTGACAGCGCAATATGATCGAGAGACGAAGAAAATAATGGTACTATACAGTACCGGTCGGATATGGGAGAG
>JAFLHD010000133.1:0-13808 GCA_018856295.1 Blastosporella zonata | reverse complement strand
CAACAATTCGGAGGAACATTTCACCATGGCAGCTTTTGAATGTCGCCATCGCTGATTGGCCCTCGGACGTTGTAGTCCGAACGGATGCATCGATACATTGCCTAGTAGCAGTCGTCTATTAGGGTATACAGGCTCCTTGTGAATTCCTGGCATGTTCCCGTGTTATTCTATTGTGGCGCTGACAGAAATGGCTACGCAGAAAACACGAGCTCGTCGTCGTTCATTGTGGCGAGGACCAAAATGATTGGACGATAGCAGAAATGATCTGGCACGATTGATGTGCCCGGAAATCTTCTCGGCGCTGAAAAAGGCAACTCCACGTGGGAGAAGCGGTGTAAAGTTTTCTCAGCTCAGGGGCAAGTGGATCGCACCTCTACTGAAAAGCGTCTCTGCTGGTTCCATCTCCTCACCATGCAGCTCAACCGCCCAGGTAAGATTTTATCGGGAGGGAGCTGCTCTATTAGTGCTCACGCGTTTCTTAACAGCAACCCGGATCCTGACAAGGTCACTAATCCATTCCAAGCGGGTTCCTCGACCTTCGCACGCGGCAAGGTTCTTGCCTTCCCGTGCGCTTGCTACGCAGCCAGAAGCAGAGGCATCTCAGGCAAAACCCGATGTGAGTTTTCGTCATTTATGTCGATCGAATGCAAATGACGTCCTTGCAAGGTGCCGCCAACTCCCAAGCTGTCGAACTGGCCTCGTTTCCTCCAGATCCTGGGCCGTACAACACTCATCACCCTCCTCGCTGGCGCTGGAACTTTCTACTACATCACACAGCGTGAACGCTCACCAGGTGCTCAGCTACCATTCGACGACGCTAAAAAGACTGTGGTCATTCTTGGAAGTGGCTGGGGTTCCTCAAGTTTGCTCAAGACAATCGACACCACAGAATATAATGTCGTACGTGTGATCCTATGACTTCATTCAATCTCTCGAGTAATCTTTTCCCAGGTCGTCATCAGCCCTAAAAATTTCTTCCTTTTCACGCCACTACTCCCCAGTGTTGCCGTTGGCACTCTTAACCCACGTTCTATCATACAATCCACACGTTATATCACTCGTCATAAAGCGCGTGGTGTATCCGTGATCGAAGCTGAAGCCAAGGATGTCGATGTACGTCTCTCCGTTGGCCTCCTACCTTGTTCTTTAATTGACACGCCAAATTTCAGCACGTTAACAAAACCGTAACATTCGTCGGTACGCCACCTTGTGCATTCGACTACCAACGCGACGCTAATTCCCACATATAGATAACTCCGAAGTCCAGGGTCAAATAACCTCAAGAACGATCAAGTATGACTACCTCGTCATGGCTGTCGGTGCTGAGGTGCAAACCTTTGGCATTCCCGGTGTTCAAGAACACGCCTGCTTCATGAAGGAACTCGCTGACGCCGAAAAGGTAGGCTCTATCTAAGGCCGATTCGTCAGTGTACTGAACGTATCCCAGATGCAAAAACGCTTCATGGACTGTGAGGATCATAAATACCCGCATGTGTGAAGATAATATTAACTGTTCGGCAGGCATAGAAACTGCAGCGTTCCCTGGTCAGACCAATGCAGAGCAAGAGCGACTGCTTCACATGGTAAGCTCCTAGTCACTCAATTTCTGTGTACAATGTCACTCAGTCTTCC
This sequence comes from Blastosporella zonata, assembly GCA_018856295.1. NCBI lineage: Eukaryota > Fungi > Basidiomycota > Agaricomycetes > Agaricales > Lyophyllaceae > Blastosporella > Blastosporella zonata. The sequence continues at coordinate 12,176 of JAFLHD010000133.1, read as the reverse complement.
CTTTCTGTGCAGGTTGTCGTTGGAGGCGGACCCACTGGTATTGAGCTCAGTGGAGAACTGCATGATTTCCTCGAGGTTTGTTGTTATCGCTCTTGAATCCCTTCTCCTTCCTTACCTACCTCTCTGTGCCCAGGATGACCTGAAGTTCTGGTACCCTGAACTTGCCAGCAAGATCAAAATCACGCTCGTAGAAGCCCTTCCCTCCGTCCTGCCCATGTTCAGCAAGCAACTCATTGAATACACCGAGTCGACCTTCAAGGAGAGCAAAATCGATATCATGACCAAGACCATGGTTAAGGAGGTGTGCTCCCTTCTTCACACCCCCGCGAAACACCACTGACGTAACTCCATCTCAGGTGAAGCCTAACAGCGTCATCCTCCAGATGCCCGACAAGTCGATCAAGGAGCTCCCCTGCGGCATGGTTGTATGGGCTGGTGGTAACAAGGGCCGCAAGGTCACCAACGACCTGATGGCCAAGCTCCCCGCCGAGCAGAACAACAGGCGCGGCATCGTCGTTGATGGTACTTTCTTCTCTTTACCTCTTCAAAACCCCAACTAATCCTAATTCCTTCCCAACAGACTACCTCCGCATGAAGGGCGCCGACAGCATCTTTGCCATCGGTGACTGCTCCGTGACACCGTACGCGCCTACAGCGCAGGTCGCCTCACAGGAGGGTGCCTACCTCGCGCGCATGCTCGTGCAAATGGCGAAGAAGGACTCGCTTGAGCAGAAGCTCGCTGCGCTGGAGACCGAGCACCAGACCGCCGCGAACGACGAGGACCGCAAGCGCATCGGCGACGAGATCGAGGCGTCAAAGAGCCAGATGGCCAAGGTCAAGCTCCGGCCATTCCACTACTCCCATCAGGGATCCCTCGCGTGAGTGTTATCCCTGTATTTTGTTTGTGCTGGACGGGAGGCTAACGGGCCATTGTTGGGGGAATAGATATATCGGCTCAGAAAAGGCTATTGCTGATCTGCCCTTCATGAACGGCAATTTCGCCACCGGAGGTGTCGCGACATTCCTCTTCTGGCGCAGCGCTTACCTCAGCACACTCTTCTCGCTGCGCAACCGCACCCTCGTCGCCACGGACTGGATGAAAGTTAAGCTCTTTGGCCGGTGCGTCCCTTCCTCTCTTTCCGTTGCCCCCTGTGCAAAGAAGGCTTACCTTTGATCATCACAGTGATGTCGCTCGCGACTAAACGATAGCGGATTCATGTTACAGATCTGAACCAGCTCCTCCATTCCTTACTCTCTTATCTTAGGCTGGTACAGTAATGATCTATTTACGCCCCCTAGACATTCCGCCCCCTCATCGGACGCACATACATAGAGTTCTTGTTCATGGCGCCTTTTGGCCTCCGAATTCGATAGAGATTCTCATAGACATTAGAAAATACATAAATATCATCTTAGTTGGCGGTACCGACTACTTTTGAACGCTAATTCTACTGTGACTACGCTGTCAGCGGTTGTGGACCGTCGCGGTGGACTGCTATGTAGACCAAAACATTGCTGTCTTGTGGCAGTGTTCGTGTTGAGTCGCTCTTTGCGATTTAATGTCCAATGCATTTCTTTCTTCCCATTCACTGTGATTTATCAAATACACAGTACAACCTTAACGATGTCTGATATGGTTTTGACCATCCTTGACAGTGCTCGAAATATGTTTCATTGATAAAGCAGGAGCGTTATTCACTTAACAGGCAAATGAACCAGATTTACTCATCCATAACGACGAACTTTCAAAGGTACGTCCTACGGCATAGTATACACCGTTTAGCGCTGAGCATGATATTAAGTTCTGTCTAAGTCTAGGGCATACATATCATTTCTTCTAGCCAGCGCTCGAACTGACGGAGAAGATATCTGGAATATGATAATGAAGTCAGACCCCAATACCTCTTGACAGGCACCCACATGGACGAGATCTACCTACATTTGGTGTGTGACCATCGGTACCACCTATGTGCGGGATAGCCAATCCTGATCTAAACCCGTGATCTAGAGGGCCAGTTGGTCATCACGTCCTAGTTCTCCCTGATGTCCCTCCAACTGAAGATTGAAGAGTTGCAGAAGTACTATACATACATGGTAGGAGTCTCTCATTCTCTGTGTTCCATCAGTATCATGATTGTGATAGCAAATAGGGCCGTACAATGAGCGCTTGATCCATGGTCAGAGACAAGTAAAGGAGATCCCTGTGGACGACAAAGAAGTTCTAACACTACCGAAGAGAGCGCCAGATTCTCACATATGTTCATCAACATCAGATTCATTTGGCCTCTCTCTCAGATTTGAACAGCTGGGCGTACCTTTCAGTCGACCTTGACGTGGACGCCTCGAATAATGTATCCCGACTGCCGCGATATCTTCCTGTCCCGTTCTGCCTACAGCCGCTCACGAACACTTCTGGAAGTGACATACATCCACAATAAGCGATGGGCGCTTGTTCTGACCTTCCATCTGAACGCTTGATCCATGGTCAGAGACAAGTAAAGGAGATCCCTGTGGACGACAAAGAAGTTCTAACAATACCGAAGAGAGCGCCAGATTCTCACATATGTTCATCAACATCAGATTCATTTGGCCTCTCTCTCAGATTTGAACAGCTGGGCGTACCTTTCAGTCGACCTTGACGTGGACGCCTCGAATAATGTATCCCGACTGCGCGATATCTTCCTGTCCCGTTCTGCCTACAGCTGCTCACGAACACTTGTGGAAGTGACATACATCCACAATAAGCGATGGGCGCTTGTTCTGACCTTCCATCACTTTCATGATATTGATCCTGATGATACCCCTGAGCGCCGGGCAGTCCAAGTTATCGTATAAAAACGCGCTTGAATGGCAGTTTCATCACTCGTCACTACTACCTCATACCCCCATACTTCACACCTGCTATAAACACCACTATGGCGAAATCAAAGCAGCAGAAACAACGTCAAGCTCGTGCACGCCGCGCCGTCAAGCCCGAGGTCCCTGGCCCAGCCTCCTTCTCTCAGGAACAGAAGCGTGGTGGGCTTCTTGTCACGGACGAACTGGAAAAGGCCTTGCAAGAATGCACATTGCAAGTAAAAGAGATCGCCGACGACTGTAAAAGGAAGAATCGGAAATTCAGGTCAACTCTTCAGTTTGCAGGCCATTTACGCAGCTAATCCCCACATCCCTACAGAGACATTGAATTTGATCTCGAGCTCGACAAGGACCGTTGCTTACACGGCCTACGCGAAGATAGCGATGAACACTTTGCACCCTCCGATGTCCAACGCGTGACGCAAATTTTTGACAAGACAGTGACGTCGTTCTTTGTCGACGGTGCCGATTCCAACGACATAATTCAAGGCCAGATAGGAGACTGCTGGTTTCTCTCTGCATTGGCTACGATGTCTACCCACAAAGGACTTGTTGAGAAGTTCTGTGTTGCTGTGAGTTATCTCTTGACTCGACTTGGGACTTGAGCGATAGCAGCTCAACGTTAGATTGCAGCGCGACGAAACGGTCGGCGTCTACGGTTTCATATTCTTCCGCGACACCGCTTGGGTCTCTGTCATCATAGACGAGTGCGTGTTGCTTTCTCCTCGAGCGAGATTGCTAATATACTGAGTACATACAATAGTTTGCTCTTCACGTCAATCCCAAAATTTGAAGAGCTCAAGGTTGAAGAACGCCAATTATATCACAACGACAAGGAAGCCTATAATCTGTCGGCGAGAAAGAGTGGAAAGAGCATGTATTTCTCCAGATCAGGGACAAACGGCGAGACGTGGGTGCCCCTCATTGAAAAAGCCTACGCTAAATTACATGGAAATTACGCTGCTTTGAGCGGGGGTCAGGCTGGCGAGGCGATCGAAGACTTGACTGGGTATCTACAATTCCCATTCTGTCTCAATACGCCATAAACTAACTCTGAATACCACAGGGGTGTGACCAGCTTCATATACACAAAGGTATTTCGACCTTGTATTGACGAGGGGCTTGAACTGACTTGAGAGGCAGGATATCCTTGACCCGGACACCTTCTGGACCAATGAGTTATGTCATGCAAATGACACCAGGCTCTTTGGCTGTTCATTTGGCGTCTTGGACACTGAGCGCAGCGGCGCTCAATATACACAAGTGAACGGTCTCTTCGGCGGTCACGCATATTCAATCCTCCGCGCCGTTGAACACAACGGTAAACGCTTCGTAGTCATTCGTAATCCATGGGGGCGGAGCGAATGGACGGGCCCGTGGTCCGATGGCTCTAAGGAATGGACACCCGAATGGTTACAGGCGCTCCCGGAGTTGAAGCATACGTTTGGCAATGACGGTCAGTTTCTCATGGAGTGTAAGTGGCTTCTTATGATGTTCTCCTTGACCTCCCCTGACTGTTATAAACAGATGAAGACTTCCTGGAGAACTGGGAACAAATTGATCGGACTCGCCTGTTCGATTCCTCATGGAGCATGTCGTCCCAATGGCTGAAAGTCACAACACGTCCACTTCCCTCTGCTTGGACATATGGTGACGTATCATGTACGTTCCCTTCACCATTTCCTTTGCACCGATTGTAATTTCCAAAAAATTATAGTTACGATTTCTCTACCTGAGGCTTCTTCCACTGTCATCGTTTTGTCACAGCTCGACAAGCGATTCTGGAAAGCCATCTCAGGCAGTGTGATTTGGACATTCGACTTCATCATCTACAAGAAAGGAGAGAACAAGCCCATCACGACATCATCGTCATCGCTGCGCTACTCTCGCAGTGTAAATGCTGAGGTTGACCTCGAGGCTGGGGAATATGTAGTCCACGTATGGATCATCCAATCCTACAGCCTTAAAGGCATAACTCACCAGTTATTCTACAGGTTCGCCTCGATTCCGTCGTCGACCACCGTGACGAGGTACTTGGACTTCTTCCTCGATTTCTCTCTTCTGATTCACCCGAATGTTTAGGATTACGAAGATATATATGCACACATTGATTGGCAAGAGCGTGTCTATTCGCGTGTCAGAACAGAGCAAGTCAAGAGCCAAACAATCGCATCTAGTGGGTCACTTCAACCATTCGCTTTATGTTTCTACACTAATAATAACGCATCATAGACTTCAATGCTGTGTTCGTGCTTTACCCATTGAAATATTCAATATTTTACTGACCCACTTTCATGCCTAATAGTGGAGACGCCGCCGATTACCTCCCGGTCTCTCTGGATCTCATCGCTGGGCAGGACCTTTCGGAGTTGGAAACCAAAGCCGCCGAGCGTTTGAAAGCGAAGCAACAGGAAGCTCAAGCTCCAGTGGCATCCATACAGACGACAGGCGACCAAATTTCCCCCGCAGCTGTAGAAGGAACCACAGCTAAATCTGAAGAGACGGCGGGCGGTTCTGCCCCCGACTCAACCTCCACTGAAACTGTAGAGGGAATACCAGCGACAAGTGGACAAACAGCAGTCGCTTCCGTCTCCGACTCGACCTCCGCAACTGATACGCCTGGCGCATCTGCATCTCAGGAGGTCACAGTGAAGGCTGCGGTGGCAATTACTGATACTCTCAGACTTCCTACCCTTGCCAATGGCGCAGGTTTAACGGAGGGTACATCGGTTAATGCTGAAGGGGATAAGAAAGAGAAGCCCGACGAACCAGCAGAGGACGAAGGAGAAGGATCAGAGAGCGAACAAGGCAGCGAATACCAAGGAGTAGGCCCCGGGAACAAAGGGTCTACAGAGGAGCCTATCGTGGACTCTTATGACGACGAGGGCTTCAATATCGTGTATCTGGGGCTCCGTGTATACACGAAGGCGGCGGCGCCTGCGAAGATTGGTGGACAGTTGCGTCATACGCCTCTTGCCAGCCTTATTGGTAGTCTGGCGAAGAACAATAAGTCGCCGGAACTAGTGGTTTGATTTTGAGTGGGTGGTTGTAGTGAGTCGTGACCATTGATTGGATTTATGGAACTTGGCCTTGAGCTGACTGTGGCGCTCCTTGTAAATATGTACACCAGAAGATGATCCGAATATATGTATCTAACCGTCAACTTTGTATGACAAAAAACATGAAGTTCATTTGCCCATGGAGGTTCACGCCAACTACTATGAAAGGGTTGTTTGTTCAATATATCAAGTGTTATAAGTTATAGACAGGGTGTTGTAATCTGATACATCCTTCCTCAGCATCGAGTCCCGACGAATGGTACCAATTCATCGGATTTTTACTCAGGCCACGCTTCGTAAACTTTTCAGCGTGCGGTGGCAGCGTGTTACCCTTGAGTATGCCAAGAGGCTGCAATCTCATCTGATAATCAACTTTCGTACTCATAAGGAGATGGATCAAGTGCTATCTCTACGATGCCTTTTGATCTGCCTCATGCTCGGAGCTTGCGCCCACTGTCACATCCCTGTCTATCCCTGTTCTGGGATCTCTGGCAAGAAGGCTTCAAACTAGGCCTATCTTGGGGTCTAGATTGGTCTTCAATTTACCTTGACCGTCAGGCTTTCGCATACCGAGTCTCGCGACAAACTCTCCGATCTTGCCAAAAGACTGTTGGTTTCGTACAGGGCCCGTATCTCGGACGTCCTGGGACTTCGTGTGAACCGAATGCCCATTTAGTAGTATCCGTGCACATGCACCAGAGCGCAGTCACAGCCATGAATATTTGGAAACTGGGGAGCAAAGCGGAAGAGAAAATAGTTTCGCGTGACTATTTCGGGCGGGAAGTGGTACGGAAATTGGTCGAGAAAAAAAAAGAGGCGCGGAAACCACACAAAATTGCCATATGGAGAATGATCGAACCGATCAGCCTCGCGACCTACATGCGCCCAGTGCAAAGTTGCGGCTGAGGTGGACGTCAGCTATGCATCCCGTTAAGGACCCGGGCCTTTATATAGCCATCGCATTCGCTCCGCCGCCTTCAGTTACGCCCCCATCATGCCCTCCAATACCACTACCATTACACCCATAACCTCTCCACTATCTTCCTCGCGTGCAGAACAACTCGTTACCCATGTCACTCTTTTCCTCGTCATCTTTATTGGTTTCTGCGTCCTACTCCGCCTCCCTCGCGCCTTTGCCCGGTTCTGGCGCCCTTCTGAGTGGCTGACCGGCCATGTTTTCTGGCACATCTCAAACTCGCGTGCTAGGACCCTGCGTACTAAGCGTTTGCCAGACGACTATCCTTCAAATACTGGTTCCTCTCAGGAGGGGAAGGAGGCTGCTTCAGACGATTCACACACTCTTTACTCCCATACACATGCAAAGAAGAACGAGGGGGAAGGTCAAACTGAGTTCAGGTTCCCCCCACACATTCCAACCTGCCCCACCTTCTTGCGAAGGCTCGTCATGCTTCACCGCATACGACTCTCTCCAGGCTTCTCCGTCTCTCAGGCCGCGGTTATAACCTTCTACTTTTCAGCTCTGACTTATGCCGCCTTCTACAAGTCGAGTCCCTTTTCTGATCCCGTGCGCACGGGGTGGGTGGCTGCAACGCAGCTTCCATTTGTTGTCGCACTAGCAACTAAGAACAACATCCTGGGGACGTTGATTGGTTTTACGTATGAAAAAGTGAGCCACATACCCTTGTGCCAGATCTGAGTCAGTTGAAGCTAATAACGATGCCCAGCTCAATTATCTTCATCGTTTCATCGGCCGGCTCGTAGTGATCGCCGTGAACATTCACAGTTTGGGCTATTGTAAGGTTCTTCCTCCTGTCGATCTTTAGCCGTGCTAATCTTTGCGCAGTCTATAAATGGTCCATTGCTGGTACTTTCCAACAGTCCATCAAGAAACCCTACGCCATATGGGGTCTCGTTGCGCTCGTTGCTTTCGACTGCATGTTCTTCTTCACCCTTAGCTTTTGGCGGAACAGGTTCCACAACATCATGTTTCCAACTCACATCATTGGTCTCTCCATCATTTTCCCTGCTGTACGTCTTCCATGTCTTGTCCAACGAAATTTTTTTTTAACCCATCAACAGGTCTGGAAACATCAACCGGCCACAATGCCGTGGATGGCTGCGTGCATCGGGCTGTACGGCCTCGACCGCATCTGTCGCATGCTCAAGACTCGCATCACCACCGCCATGATACGGCCCCTTTCTGAGATGAACACCACGCGCGTCGAGGTGCCGTACATCAATGGGGGCTGGCGTGCAGGACAGCACGTTCGCCTGCGTGTGCTCTCTTCTGGTGTTGGCTGGTTCGGCTGGACGGAGGTACACCCCTTCACGATTGCAAGCGTCGCAGACGGGGAGGAGGGTATCGTGCTTTTGGTCAAGAAGAGCGGCCGTTGGACCGGGAAGCTTTATGAGATGGCGAAGAGCAGCGGGTATACTGAGGCGGGCCAAGGACGGCGTGTCAAGGTCATGGTTGAAGGCCCATATGGTTCGTCCCCAACTCATCTCTCCCCCCCCCGTCACCCTTACTCACAATGTAAAACTCAACAGGAGGTCCATGCCACGCCATCTTCGCCTCCTACTCCGCCGCTGTCTTCATCGTCGGTGGTTCCGGGATCACCTTCGCACTCTCCTCGATCCAAGACCTCATCCGACAAGATCTCGCCGGGCGTTCACGCGTCAAGACCATCACGCTTATCTGGTCTGTACAAGACCCCGCCGCGCTGCAACCGCTCCTTCCCCGGCTTATAGCCATGATCCAAGAGAGCATCTACACGCCAGTGCACATCGCCATACACTATACCCGCGCACCAGCCGGCGGTGAGAAGCCTCGCCCGCCCATCGCGCACCCTGGCTTCACGCTGTCCGCAGGCCGCCCGAAGATCGTCAAGTCTTTGGAGGCGGCGCTATGCCGTGCGGTGGCTCTCGGGCAGGACGCGAGGGATGAGGGTCGGGTTAGCGGTATGCTGGTCGGAGTGTGTGGCCCGACGGGGCTTGGTGATGAGGTGAGCCGGGCGGTGGGGGCTATCGATCCTGCGAGACGGGATCAGGTCGGTGGGATTGAGATGCATGAAGAGTCCGTTTGTTCTCTTGTTCTTTTCTTGTGGGCCCGAACTGATGTTATTACGATTGTTCTTCAGGGTATTTGGGTTGTAGCTGGTCTACGTCCCCTGGTTGTCTTTCCCTCTATCATTATTCATTCCTTATCCTCTTTGATTTATCTGTTTCCTCGCTTCTCGCGAGACATGTATCATTCACACGACATAGATGTACAACATATATATGTATACGACCCCATTTCCTCACTACTACTCCTCATTTCACACTCCATCCCGTCATCTATCCCAACGCACCATCTGTGTCATTCTCCACTCGAATAATCTCAGACACGTGTATATGTTGTATCTTTATGTAGTCGATGGTACCACCCCAAGACTGAGAAGTTGAGAGCCAGAAATACGCATCGTCTCGCTCGATCGTTGATCGAGAAGCGGAAGTGGGAAAAATTATTGAACAATAGTAACTCCAGCCATGAACTTATGCACCCTCAAAACGCAGGCGCGCAGCAGGTTCACGATCGAATAAGTAGCTCGATCTGAAGGCGGGTTGTAACTATAGCCCCGTCGAGAACCATTCGAAGCCAGGTCATATTAGGTAGGGTATCACATATGTATTCTATTAAGATGACACTCTCCGTGTCAGAGCGTCATTATCTGCATATCAATTAGAACGCTCCCTGAGTACGATTCAATTTGACGACATACTTCCAGGGTATCACAACTCCTTGTACCATCCAGATGATGGGCCAGATGACACCGAAACTCCCAGGCCGAGCCATTGCCAAAAAATCCGCTCATCGCCTTCTTGTCCCCATAGGTAGTACATGGCACGGCGTAGCATAAGTGAGACGTGTTCCGGGAGGTATTTGAAGATGCCTGTCATGACCAGGACGAACGACATGAAAAATAGCGTCACTGAACGATTCTGTCAGTTGAATTTGGATTAGGATAAAATACGCAGTCAACGCACCAAGTAGGACCTTCTCCCAAGGCTCGAGCATGCTGAGCACGAAAGTGGACTCAAACCACATCCTACGACGCCAGATGAAGATGGCCAGGGGAGACTTGGGCTTGCGCGTCGAAGTAAGATCAGGTTTGGCCTTAGGAAGGGAGTCCGAAGTCATGGTCGTTGCAGTCATCGTGCAATTTGAACGTAAATGATGGTCGCAAGCGAGAACGAGTTTGGGTATAACAATTTACAAATATAGCAACAATTTCGCACAGTCCCGGATCCTAAACCATTACGCCAGAACATGACGCCCATGGCCCTCACCCCCCGAAATAATACACAACCCGGTGCTGCGTCATCGCAAGCCTTTGCGGAAGGTAGTTGACCAGACAGGTCATGATAAGAACAAATGTGATTGCGAATACAGCCACTGTGGTCAATCGCTGTCAGTTCAGCACGAGCACGAATTATCACAAGTATGACGCACATAAGAGAAACTTCTCAAAATTCTCCAATAAACTGAACGCAAAGGTCGCCTCAAACCACATGCGGAGACGCCACCAAAATATCGTCGACTTGTCATTGGTATTTGGCCTGCGCATAAACGAACGATCAGGCTTGGGTGTCATAAAAATCGCTTCAGACATGATGATGGAGGTGGGCGGTTGTCCTTCAATGGACGGTGGACCGCACGCCATTTGTACGATTTCATGCATTCTTCCGCCGAGACCGTCCCCTTCATCTCGCGATCGTTGAGACACTCAGCTATTTAGACGGCATATCTTTCTCGCTCAAGCGCTCACCCGCTGATTCGATTGCGGCCTCGATATATATACCCATGATAAGTTGTTCGATGACAGCCTTTTGGCCCTACCTTCACTTGCATTTAAGGGCACTGGCACTCATGTCAATTCTCTGTACACTTAGGCCATCGCGGTCCAATCGGATCCTCCACGTTCTCGCTGCGATTATTATCCAAGTCAGTCGCAGAAGCTCCGTAGTCTATCCTCGTCGTAACGGATCCGGTCTGCTTGTCGGAATGCATCGCCCACTGAGATCTCAGTTTTCTTGTATACTTAGGGTATTTATCGCATGCGTTAGGGATGCCCAATTCAATTCTAAAACTTTCCCCTTGTTATGGATATCTGTTTGACTCAGAACGGAGGTTGGTCAACTCAGCGAATTCCTAAGTACATATTTACATGGTGCGGCGTATTTATACTTACCAGCCTGACTCAGTCAATTAATTACACGGTATTGCCCAATCTGAGATTTCCTACATCACAACTGTTCAGAATGAAAGCTGAACTTAAGTATTTATGTTCTGTCACAGGAGGTACCATTTTACACAGGATGAGGAGCCAAAATGAAGTCAAAAGCTGATGAGAGTGGGATTCGAACCCACGCCACGAATGACCAGATTAGGTGGACAGGATCTGTCCTGGTCTCCTTAGTCTGGCGCCTTAGACCGCTCGGCCATCTCACCCTTGTGAATCGATATATATTTATTAGGCTAACAGTGAGCTTTTTGGGTTTGTTTTCAGAGCCTGCAAAATAAGGAGCCGTGAGTAGCGCGCTATGCTACGAGGTTCTCAACAGCTTACTGATATATTACGTACATCTTGTGCGCCCTTCTGTGCGAGCGGCCGCTGGCACACTTCTTGGAGTCCTCCTGTACAATTAAATAAACCAGATCGGACTTCGAACTCTCGGGTCATCTGACATGATCGATCTCTGCAGAAAAGTCCCTGTTCTCGCGGGTTCTGCTATTATAAACAAGGATAGTGATATATAAGCGTTCCTTTTGTAATTAATCGTTGTCTCGACGTTGAATTGCAAGTCATAGCCATGTCATTTGACGTTCAGAACATGGGCACTTGAGGTTCCTTCTCAGCCGCCTTCCGCTTCATTTTCGCCACCATGCCTTCTCCATGACGTCCAGTCCCTTCCAGCCCGACTTCCCGATCGTGCCTTGCCTTTACTCGTCGGATTTTCCAAAGAGTGTAGTACAGCGTCAAGACTCCGCAGATCAACGTCGATACACCTGTGACTATAATGGTGACTTTGCCAGTCGTCGAGAACTCTCCGTGCTGCACTCCAAAGATATTTGTGATTGTTGAGATCAGACCAGCCAGTGAATTGAGCAGACCGGGCCTTGTGAATGATAGTACGATAAGGTACGCCTTCACTATAGAATATGCACGTACATGAAAATCTTGTTTACAAGCCACACATAGTTGTACATCCATTTCCACCACAGATAACACATTCCGGCAGCACCTATTCCACAACATA
>JAFLHD010000132.1:0-18061 GCA_018856295.1 Blastosporella zonata | reverse complement strand
CTAAGTTCCCTAGATTCCCTAAGTACTCATGTCCCCCTAGATTCCCTATGTACTCATGTCCCTATTCCCTGTTCCCTATTCCCTGTTCCCTGTTCCCTGTTCCCTGTTCCCTGTTCCCTGTTCCCTGTTCCCTGTTCCCTGAGTTCCTATGTTCCCCACAAACCCTAAAGTTCCTATGTCCCCTAAGTGTTCCCTGTTCCCTGAGTTCCTAAGTTGCCTAAGTTCCCTAGATTCCCTATGTACCCATGTCCCCTATTCTATGTTTCTAATGTTCTCTATGCTCCCTAAAGTTTCTTATTCTATGTTCCCTAAGTATGTTGCCAAATGTTCCCTGTGTTCCCTGTTTCCTGCTCCTAGATGTTCCCTGGAGCTCATGATGAACTCTGGCCATCATACTGGTAGGGTTAATTTTAATTTTAATTGCAATTTTGCCTTCGCCATCGCCGAGTTCGATCAATCTATTGCGGAACATAATATTACAGAGCCGTACCCAGTGAAGGATTATATCGACCCATCGTAGGGCCTCTTTCTGAACCTAGATAGGTTCAAAGAGTCCCGCAACGGAAGACAACGAAACTTCTGCGCCCTCGAAAAAGAAAACCAAGAGAACCGCGACGCGATGCAGATGAGGACCGCCCTCAAGTCAAAATATTGCCCGGAGGAGATGGGATAAAGGCTATGATGGAGAGCATATCTGGATTTGTCAGAAAGGAAGAGAACGCCAGGTGGCCAGAATTTGTTAGAGTAGAGCAGCTGAGTCCGGCGTGGCCAGAGGGTTGCATCTCTTCAAGAGAACTTGCAGCATCTTCGTTTTGGGGGTACAAAGATTTTGGTAGGTCCTTTTTTTCTGCGCGAGAGCCTAGGTTTACTCACGAGTTGGTCTAGAAACAATAAGAGTACATAATCGCACGAAATTACAATAGGGCATTTGACGCTGTTGCTTGCAATCAAGTTTGGCTTGTTTTTTTGCTCTGATCTTGAGTGATTTTGATCGGAAAATATAGAAAGCGCGTGAAAGACAACACACGTCTACGCGAAACCCCTCTGGAAGTATAAGGGCAACCTTAGCAATGGCGCTATGCAACTGAAGGGTTATGGAATAACTACTGTAGCATATCAATGATTAACTACGCAAAGTAACCAAAGAGAACAATTCTTAGGGTCTCCTCCGTATGGACGCGTGGGTGCTCTAGACGGATGGGAACGAACGGTATAACATATAGAGAAAACATTTGGACTTTGCGGGTCACGTCAGGTCACGTCTCCGAATCTCGCTCCGGAACTCGCTCCGAATCTCGCTCCCGATCTCGCTCCGAATCTCGGTTCGAATCTCGGTCCGAATATCGCTCCGAATCTCGGTCCGAATTTCGGTCCGAATCTCGGTCCGAATACCACTCCGAATCTCGGTCCGAATACCACTCCGAATCTCGGTCCGAATCTCGGTCCGAATACCACTCCGAATCTCGGTCCGAATCTCGGTCCGAATACCACTCCGAATCTCGGTTCGAATCTCGGTCCGATAAGTCACGCAACAGAATTGTCAATGTCGCAGCAGAATTCGGAGCAGAATTGTCAATGTCGCAACAGATTTCGGAGCAGAATTTTCAATGTCGCAGCAGAATTGTCAATTTCGGAGCAGAATTCGCAGCAAAATTGTCAATGTCGCAGAAGAACTCTTGGTTTATTGCTTGTGTCAGACGAGATTTCATATGTATATTAATGAATACTGCCCTCGTATGCCTACCATGCCGCTGCGACAGAGGTTATTCAACGTTGCAAGAGCAGCCTCTTTTGCATACACCATTTCACAATTACAAGTCCTAAACGCGAAGCAAAATACAATCGAAAATCTACCCAAAGGTGAAACGCATTAACCCTCTATACTAACGCTTGCCATCGTCCGAAATCCGTTCTCTTGCCCCACCCAGGAGGCTTGCCCTTCAACATCTCGACCGAGTTTTTGGGCGAGAACAAGACAGTCGAAATTCTTCCGGGCGTAAGGACGTCCTGTTCCTCCATGACCATCGGCGCCCACCGGCTGACTGCATGGTAGATGCGATAGGCTTCAAACATGCAGATGCTTCCTGGGCAATACCTAGATAATATCAAGTGAGTCAGGGGAACAGCAGAAAGATAACCCTCACAGGAATTTCGCTTTGAGCTGCGGGATCATCATACACCCTCCGTCGTAGTAACCACAAGGAAAGCTGACCGACGGCCCGTCGTCTCCTCGGTCCAAATGAGGATGCACCTGCAGTTTATACACAATGACGCGGCCTAGAAATACACCAGGATCTTCTTGCATCCACGCGCCAGCCTCGAACGCCTCCTTGTATTTGGAATACGTCTCGGGATATATTTCATGGAACATGGCGGAAATATAAAGGAAAATGTCTTGGGTCTCCTTGTAGTAGATGCCCGTGGCCGCCAGACTGGTCCCACTTCCAGTGAGAGCGTCAGAGGCAAAGAGTCCCTAGAAAACACGCGTTAATGGCGCCCGAGAGGATATAAGAGAAGGTACCTTTTTGAGATTACCCACCTGCGTCCACGCGTGGACCAGATGATAGGTGCCGCAACGTTCCCGGGCTGGAGAAAGGTGCTCGTCATCCTCCGCATCATCGTCAACCTCATACCTCATGACGCGAGGGTTATCTGAAGTCATCAAATGCCTCCGGTTCTTGTACTTGATGTGCGGCTGCTTGTGAGCAGCAAACGTCTGCACGACCTCGTGATACCTCTTCAGCTGGTTCTCCTGAAAAATTTATAGCGAACATTCCCCAGAGTATGTAGATACTTACGCTGAGACCGTCGTTGAAAATTCTGGCTTGTTCAGCCTGTAGGTCCTGCAAGTCAGAAACGGTTCTACCGTCAACCTGCTTGTTCCACGCCTGATACTGGGACGAGGTCAGCAAATGTCATGCAACAGAACATATCGCTTGCCTCTGAAGGCTGGTCCCTCATACGACGATGAGAGAGGTAGAAAAACAATGGCTTGTCGTCCTTGTCGTAATACTGTGCAGAAAACGCATGCACAGGGTAGTCCTCTTCCTGCATAGCACTCAAATCCTCTTGCACAGATTCAAGCGGAACAAGAGGCGTCAAATCTTCAATGGAAAAGGAAACCTTGAACTTGTCAGCGTATTTGAGGAAAAGTTTTGCAGCATGGCTGCCGCGTTCAACGACATTTTGGATGCGTTTGGCGTGACTTCTAACCCTCTTCCCAGTCGAAGGAAGGGACGACGTGAATTGTTCTAGTTTGGGTATAGGAACCCGATCTTGGGGTGTCAGTTTCTAATGTAGCTCAACAACAGCGGTACAAGACTAGGAGCAGTTCTCGTACAGGAAGTTTGGCCGCGATCTCCGAGTCCGTGGCCTAGGAGAACGATCAGGAAACGAAGTACCGGGCAAAGACATGCAAACCTACGGCTCTTCGCTTGCCCGTTTTCTTGTCCAGGATATACAGCAGTTCTTCATTGACACCATCCATGACTGTAAAGATTGAGACGGCCGACACGTGTCATCTGCCGTTCACTTAGTCACCGCCTCGTTGCGACAGAACATACGCGCGGTCCCGTGACCATCCATAGATTGTGACAATAAATTTCCAGAGGCAGAACTGGCCCCTGCATTGCACTCTAAGTGGCTTGTATGGTCTCGAATAAATATATTGCTGGACTACACATCGTCACCTATTTCCTTTCCTCCTCTTGTTCGTATTGCTACTGCCTGCGTCGCTCGGCCGCTTCGAAGAGGGGTCCTGGCTTTGGAAGATTTCTTGGAGTTTCTGACTAGATACCAAGCTTCCAGGATCGTACCAGGGCCCGTCCCCTGCAAACAGATAATCCCGTCCTTGGGCGCTCAAGTCCCATCCCATCCCACTCATGAGCCCCTCGGCCTCGACTGCGGCGGAGCGGGAAACGGGAGCGTCTCGGACCATCTTGCCCAGTTGTCGAGTATGAGCCGAATTTCCCGTGCTGGCAAAGTAATTTTGTGGGTAGACTAGCATCTTGCATAGCGCCTGGAGGCACTTTAGATGGTACGCTATAGATATAACGTGAGCAAAACGATATAGACACGGCCGTAATACTCACGACGCTGATATCCATGGGCAATACTCATCATCATACCGCTCAATAGATTGTGAACAACAATGTGAACGTCGTTGGTGATGCGTTGGCCGTGCTTGTGGTCGACCGCCCGCGACATCTCAGTCAGATGGAGAGTGTCGTACGAAATATAATGGCCGCCTGTCGCAACCGTCCTCACCGGCGTGTAGACCTCGTGCAGCGTGCCAGGAGGCATGATTCTGGTAAAAACATCAGTCATCTCCCAAGAAAGAAACCCTGCATACGACTCACATAAAGTCGCCCGGCTGGCAGTCAATGACGCTGGTCTCCATGTCCGCCTCTTGCCGCCAGATCATATTGTAACGATTCCCATACACTTCCTCATAGGTCCACACCTTTTTGTGGGCGGCGTCCAGTTCCTCGCGGCTTCTAGCTCCACTCCAACCGGCGGGACGTAGAACGGTCCATTGCTTGTTCCCGGTCACGACCTGACAATGCGTTCCCATCCCGTCGGCATCGTGATGGGCGCTGGTGAATACACCGCCGTGGTGAGCGAGCGCCCAATTCTGTATGCGAAGGATTTCTTGGTAACCTACTTGCAGCGGAACGTCCCCGATGGTAACGTTGGCGTACCCAAACAGATAGCCGTCGTCTATTCTTCTGTGGACAGAACAAAGTCAACACCTGGCGTTCAAGACTCGTCAACAACTTACTCGATCACTGAGGGAACGCCGCGTCTCCCAAGGGTCAGCGCCAGGATCGTCTGAATTTTGTCGTGCTCAGTCGTGTTTGCCACAAACTCATCCAAGGTGAGCTGTTGCGTGCTGGTCGTGCTATCAGAACTGCGCTGCAGAGAGTCTAGGAAGGAAATCAACGAGTGTCGTCATACAGATATAGGAAATGACCTACCATGGACGGTGAAGAGCGAGTTTCGCCGGTCAACGAGGCAGAGATTCCCAAGGCACGTCTCGAACTCTTGGGGATTACTGTGAGGATAATTTTCGATGACAACAGTTCTCCCGTGTTTGAGCTGTTCACGACAGGCCTCTGATAAAATCGTGTCGTTGGCATATTGGCTAAAATCGAGATGGACGACAAAGTCGGACGTGGTGGAATTCGGCCATCGCGTCATTTCTTCTACTTGGCGAAAACTCTTCAAAGACAATAAGCGGGGAGGACGCCGACAAGAGAAGAGTACGTACGTCCTCCAAAAGATTCATACTGGGATCTTGAGGATCGGGTATAAAGGGCCCAGCAGTTACGAGACTATTGGACCAGCGGAGCTGTGGGGTCTGCGGCGCAAGCTCGTGGGGTACAGCGACGTCGTACAAGTTGGTCACTCTGTCAGGCAGATCAGACCCATGCGTTCCGGGAAAGCTGCGAGGACGAACGACAGGCCCATTGTCGGCTGAAATTGATTGTAGACCAGATGGAGGCGGAGTGGAGTCGCGCTGGAACGGAGGGGAATCCCGCTGGAACGGAGGAGACTCGCGCTGGGACGGAGTGGAATCGCGCTGGGACGGAGTGGAATCGCGCTGGGACGGAGTGGAATCGCGCTGGGACGGAGGGGAATCGCGCTGGGACGGAGTGGAATCGCGCTGGGACGGAGGGGAATCGCGCTGGGGACTAGGGGGAGGCAGAGGGGGTTCGTTCTGATGGCCAAGCAGAGTTGCCCCGCCCGTACTCCTCGTCATGACGATGGCGTCTGGCGCGTACTTGGTTTGGTTGCGTTTATATTGAACCTGGGAAAACTGCGCAACGGTGAGATGCCCTTCGAGATATCGGCACGCCTCCTGATAGTACTCGTCTGGAATATCAGGGCATTGAACGCTGAAAGAATACAAGACGGCAAGACTGACGCCAAACTCCTTCCAATCTTGAGGCGTCAAAGCTCGTCGGATTTGTGTCGTAGTCAGCCTAAGTCCGTCGTCCTTTCCAAGGTATTGATTCCCTGGGCATTCTGCAGAACAGGCGGGGTGCCGGATGGCAAGACGCGTATGCATGACGAGGGAGTTTTGAGAGGACGGGTAAATGTGATCCGCCTCTAAAACGTTGTGTACGACGCCATCGACCTCATATGCGAGATTTTTGACAAATACATTGCGGTGAGATTCTATGGGAGCCACAGTTGGATGTACGCAAGTATGAGGACACTTGTACCATTTGTTATATGGCGCGATGCTATAGTTGGTCGCCATGACGGAAGTAGCAGGAAATCAATTTGGTCTTGTTTACTCTGTGTTTGGGTCACCAGAAGCAGGCCACCAGGCAGGAGTTTCGACACTCGTAAAGTGAGTAACGAAGGACAATGCGCGGACAGTTGGCTCGCACCATGGATGTTGCGATTTTTATTGTAAGAGGTGGTGATCGTGACCCTGCCGTTGATGATAAACAGAGACCTCGGTCCATCCTTGGTGTTCGCAAACGTGAGGTGATCGCACTCTGTACCTCGCTTTCCGCCTCCCCACGAAGTAGCTGCAAGACAAAACAACAGGGCGACTAGATCATCCAAGTTGCCGAACCACTCCCATAAACCTTAGAGAGCGTGGGTGTACGCATACAGTCAGAAAGATAATCACATACCGCGTTGCCCCTGGATGGATGCGCGCATCAATCGGACAAGATGTTGATCCTTGGAGAGATGTGCGATGAGCGTCTTGCCGTATTTGAAGCTGTTTTTGCTGTTGCTGAAGATAGAGAATTTGACGTCGTTATTGCGCGGCATATCTTGGAACCAATTTTCAGGACAGGCCGGATCCAGTCGGCTGTCGATGTGGGCGAGAATTTCTGCCGTAGGCAGTCCGCGGAAGAGTTTCTGCACCAACTCGTCTGCTTTTCTCAACGCAGTTTGGAGACCGGCCCGAAAGGTCGACATCTTGATAGGATATCCTTGGAAACTGAGAATAGAGTTGGTAGGATCCCAGCTGAACTGGGGAGCGAGGGGCTGCTTCATGCTTAGAGAGGTGAGCAGGTGCATACTCTGCCGAAGAGAGTTGAAAATGTGTGGGTAGTCCTCGTGAATCCACGGTTTGATTCGGTCTTGGTAAATACTGCAGTCCGAATGAGCTACCACATTCTAAAAGTTCACAAATCACTCACCAGAAAGCAGAGACATTCGTTTCTTCAAGGGCCAACAGGATTTCCCAACAAGCCGTAGCCCTGAATCCCCATTGCGCGCAGGAAATATTGTGAGGGTACGCCGAAGCATGAGCAGGCGTTCCTTCGTTGTCCTGCAGATGGTACGTGAGGAGATACTTGGAGAACGGGTCCTTGGTAGCATCCTTCGCAAACTCGGAACTGGGCTTGGATAGGATCGACCACAGACAATAGTGGATACAGGAAAAAATAATATCGTCGTCTACCTGCGGATTCCCAAGACGTTCAGACAACTGTGTCAGATGGTGTAGGGTGTCTGAATGAAGCGAGACCTCGAATCTCGCAACGGGCATTTGCATGTGCCGGATGAGAAAGATGAGAAAACGCGCAACAAACTGCGCATATTCGTTGACAGTCTTTGCTTCCTGGGGCAACCTGAACGGGTCATTTTCAAGAAACTTTCTAAACAGTAGAGTGAGATTAATATTCGTATTCGACACAGAACTCACTGAGGATCCGCCGATCTGATCATCCGTCTCGTCAATAAATCCAACCTCTCGAGCTCAGCCGCCGCTCGACGGTAATATTTTTCGACGCATACAATCAATCGAACGAGGTAGGCTTCCTCGTCGGGTTTGGGAACATCAGTCGTGCGCCGCAATTCCGCAATGTCGACGCCCTGGATGAGTCGATCCCAAGAAGTGAAACTGTACACCAGACTCCTCTGGTGCATGTTGGGGCTCATCTCATACGTCAAAGATACCCTATCAAGCCCGATTGACTCGCTGCGTCGGAGAATTGCTTCCAGGAGATCCCCGTGGTAGACGGGTTCGTGAGTGACCTCGCGGATTTCTCTCTCCCTCCTATAGCTGCTCAAGGCCTGACAGCGGACCTTTTCAAACGGCGCATCGCCTGCGTGTCCAGGGTGCTCCTTCTTGACGTGCTCCCGAAACATCCTCCGGGAGGAAGTTATGATATGCGACGTTCGACAACCGGCAACTTTACACTTGAAGCCGTCGAGGATCTGGAACCCCTCAAAAGGCGGTATGCTCGTAGTTCCTAGATCAACAGGTTTGTCGGCGCCTAGAACCCGCAAAAGGGCGTGTAGTTCTGGCTTGGGAGGTATCCGATTCTCCAAAGGCAAGTTGGTCTTCTTTCCAACAGTGTGCTTCTGCGCATGGGTGTGAACGCGTTGAAAAGAGACAAGAGAATGGCAAAAGTCGCAAACGACACGGTTAAATATGGGATCGACGGAGAGGTGATAGTTGGAAAGAGTATGCAGAGCTCGCTGGGCCTCTTCTTCAGACGCATCAAGCGCCGGACGCTCAGACAGGTACTCAACGTCAGCCACCCAGTTCTCGGCATCCTCATCGTCAATGAGACCATCATCGTCAGATTCAGAGCCAGAGGAATAGTTTCGTTGCCAGAGCTCCAGAGGTCCAATTTCTTCAGACACTGATTCGGCTACCGGTTGCTCGATGGGATCAGAGACAGACGATTGACCAAGAGAAATGCCATCGTGAGGGCGTGCTTGCGGAGAATTGGATGGAGACAGCTCTTTCTTTTGGCCCTTTCGGGCCAGTTTGGGCTTCCGTCCAGCGGATATCGCTACTTGGTCATCGTCGGTGTGAGGAGACTCGGTCGGAGATGGGTGCGGCTCTTGCTTAATAATAGCTCTCATCTTGTACAGCGAAAGCCGTGAGTGCAGCTCTGCACCGCAAGGGCATGCGAGCAACATCGTGGTCAGATCCCGAACAATGGTGACTGACTGGCCTAGAAAAATAGTCACTAATCGTCCTAGTAAGCGTTGTAGCCTTACCGCGGTATGAGAATGTATGCGTCGCTCCGTGGTACGCCTTCTTGTGTCCATCCATCTGTCTGTCGCTGATATTCGGGCGCTTGCATCCCAACACAGGGCATTTGGCTCTATACAGTGGTTAATTCTATTGTAAGAATCCAAGACAAGTTCATACAAAGAAGGCATTTTCTGGATGATGATGGTTAGCCGCAGGCACGAATGTTTTTGTTTGGCTTCTGACCAAATACGCTATGCCACCGTGGCTATTACGCGGACTTGCCCCGCTAGATATTTATTTTACCAGTCCATCTTGCTTTTCGCATCAAATTTATCTTTATTCCAGTCGGAACGTCTCGATCATATAAACATAATGGAATCCTCCAGACCACAACCTGCAAGAGCACGTTATCAGCACTAACCCTTACAAAGTAGAACTCGGAACTCCTCATGCAACAACAATCACACCGACGCATCCATGGCGGAAAGCTCTCTTCAACCTGCACAAAATGCACTTGTGGGTCATACGTAGTGCTGACCTGGAACTCAAGCCAGGGTGTTTAGTGGGTCGTGGGCGGCGTTGCCGTACCTTAAGGGGAGCTACAATACCGAGAACATGCAATGGTCATAAAAAGAAAGTACATACATAATCTGGTACCAACTTTGACGATGATGTCATATTCGTCAAGTTGGGGTGATGACCGGGGATTTAGGACTGCACAGAACAAGGGCGGAAAAAAAGGGGAAAATACATTGATGATACCAAGCGCAAGAAAATAAATTTACTCACATTGAACATACCATATAAAAGGGTCCGCATTTAGGGTACCCGCGAGGGCATCGGATTAGGCGGTGCGGAGTGGAAGGTGAGTCTGGTTACGGACGTGGGAGTAGATTTAATATAGACAAAGGGGACAGGTTGTTGCGACGAGTCGGGTCGTTGTTTGAATGGTTGGGCTATTGAAGCAACGACGCGATTCGCCGCACAACTGCCGCCCCAGATAGCAAGTGAGCTGCGATGAGCAGAACAAAACGATGGCCCCCAGAAATCGGTCAAGTCGGCGATATTCGCATCGCACCACCAACATACCGGGCGTTATTCGCAACGCACAACGGCAGCCTACGGATACCAAATTGAACTTCAATAAGCAAGGTCTTCCCCCAGAAATTAGTCGAGTCGGCGATATTCACATCGCACCACCAACATAACGGGCGTTATTCGCAACGCACAACGGCAGCCTACAGATACCAAGTTAAGCTGCAATAAGCAACGTTTTCCCCCAGAAACCAGTTGAGTCGGCGATATTCACATCGCACCCCCAACATACCGGGCGTTATTCGCAACGCACAACGGCGGCCTACGGATACCAAGTTAAGCTGCGATAAGCAACGTTTTCCACCAGAAACCAGTTGAGTCGGCGATATTCACATCGCACCCGCAATTTACCGGGCGTTATTCACAACGCACAACGGTGGACCCCAATTCGAACTCAAATACCCAATGTTTGCACCAGAAATTAGTCGAGTCGGCGATATTCGCATCGCACCGTCAACATACCAGGCATTATTCGCAACGCACAACGGTGGCCCCAGATACCAAGTCGAAGTCCTACAACCACAACAAAATATCCACGTGTAGATAGCCTGCGCTTTTCAAAGCGCAAAACCCCCAAGGCCTGATGCTATTCACAGCACACCAACCCTCGTGGCTACACGGAATCAACAGATGCCGTGAGAATAACAACATGAACAATGCTTATACAGCGCCAGTCACGTGCTGAGAAAGGTTTTGTAATATATCGCGCCGATTTCCCACATGACCCGACGCGACGTGCGCGAGCACTGGCAAATTGCGCTGCCCCAGAGCAAGTTGGGATTGTCCATAGGATTGGTACCAATGAAATTCTATCTGTAACATTAACCTGGAATAATCGGCCACGATCTACTTAATGTGAGTGCCGAAATAATGCACAGGACCGCGGTCATCCCATAAAATAAGAATGGCACCGCAACAAACTTGGCAGTTGCTGCCAATACACAAAGTGTTGGCTCTGAAATGTAGGTGGTGAGCATCAACAGCATATACGCTCTCATTCAAAGGTTAATAAGATTCAATATCGATAATACATCATCAAGAGACCCTACTGTAGTGAAACGAATTCTAATCACATAGAAACTACAAATAGCGCAACATTAAAACTACTTTTTTTGCCGATCCCACGAGCTCCAATGGCAGATGGACAAGACGGAGAGTGCGTCTTCAGATGCATGGAACGGGAACGAGAGCAGAAAATTACATACAATGAGGCGCCTGCTTTCTTCGTTGTATATATGAGCGGAGAACATAAATTGTCTGAACAAGGCAAGTGACAAGAACTGGCGTAAATGTATATATATTGAAGCGGCTCTCACAGGTCTAATATTGTATAGATGGCGCATTGAGACTATGTACAAGTACAGATTACAAGACTAGATTCGGTCCTGGCTCTTGGTTTCGGTACTCGCTACAATTCTCGCTACAATTCTTGCTCCGATTCTCACTCCGATTCTCGGTCCAATTCTCGCTCCGAATCTCGGTTCGAATCTCGCTCCGAATCTCGGTTCGAATCTCGCTCCGAATCTCGCTCTGATTCCCACGCCTACTGGCTGTGCTCGTGATGCAATTGTTCTGTGTCGTTGCGGGCCTGCGAGTATGGGTTCAATCCTCTTGCAAACCTCGTAAATACCTAGAGATTAGATCTGCTTCGAGGTCACTACACAACTCTTACAGGTATTCTAGAACGACATTTTATATAGAGGAAACGACAGAAAGGAATTGACCATCAACAAAGAAATACTCAACAGGAAACTGATCGAGGTTGGCCGTACGCACACCGCACAAAGTTTGGGACACTCACAAAGTGAGCGCCAAAATGACTTACATAATCAACTTGTACAGCCATTGCAGTAAATTTGTACAGCCGTCGCAGCAAATTTATATTGTGAGTGTCAAAACGACTTGGATATTTGCTTGCGCAGAAACGACTTGGATATTTGCTTGCACAGCAACCGCAGCAAATCTGTAATGCCTCCGCAGCAAATTTGTAATGCCTCCGCAGCAAATTTGTAATACCTTGGCAGCAAATTTCTACGCCTACCGATAACCAACGCATGAATCGTGACAAGAGGTGCTGCATTTATACAAATTGATATATCGTTTGTCAGTAAAGCATGAGCAAATCGAGGGCTTTGCTTCCTCACCAAACCTCTAACCAAGTCGGAAAGCTGATTACAAAAGTGCCATACCTATATATCTCGCTAACCCAAAAAGAAATGACTTGGAGAGGCAACAAAACATCCATCACAATGACACCAGAGTGAAGACGAATTGACCAAGAGGAAACCAACCCAAGTAGGCCATATTCACACCGGACAACTCACAAAGAACCGAACGGGGTATTTGCTTGCACAGCCACCAAAGCAAATGTGTAATGCCCTCGCAGCAAATTTGTACTCCTACGATAACCAATGCACCAATCGCGACCAGAACACAAAGTGAGCGCCGAAAGGCTGAGGTATTTGCTTGCACAGCCACCACAGCAAATTTGTAATGCCTTTGCAGCAAATTTGTACTCCTACTGATAACCAATGCACCAATCGTGACCAGAACTGGCAGAGGTACCGCATTTATACAACTTGATCCATCGTTCATGAGCAAAGCGTTCGCTTCGCTCGGGCTTTGCTTCCTCCTCTCCACCCACCCAACCTGTAACCAAGTTGGAACACTGATTACAAAAATTGACCAAGACAAAACCAACACAGGTTGGCCGTAGTAAGCGAGTG
Source organism: Blastosporella zonata (assembly GCA_018856295.1). Lineage (NCBI taxonomy): Eukaryota > Fungi > Basidiomycota > Agaricomycetes > Agaricales > Lyophyllaceae > Blastosporella > Blastosporella zonata. The sequence goes on along the minus strand of JAFLHD010000132.1, from coordinate 5,281 downwards.
CCAAAATGACTTGGGTAATCACTTGCACATCCGCCGCAGTAAATTTGTCCTGCCGTGGCAGCAAATATGCACTATACGCAGGCAATACACAAAAGATTGTCCACAACAATAAAGTGAGAAAAATATAACGGGATGGGTTATATTGGGAGGAGATCTACATGAAAAAGAAAGAGCGAAATCGGGGACCCTCACAAAGTGAGTGCCAGTTCTCCAAAAAAAAAAGCAGGAGTACGCTAAGAATCACGAAAGAGTCAATACAGATCACGTGACTTACCGGTAAATGCCGGTTAAATGTCTTTTGCCCTTTATTGACGGCGATACAGGCCACTATAGCTAAAACTAACATTTGCATCGTATTCCTAGGGGTCTATTACATAGGAGCACATATCAAGAACATTGAATTTGGTCCAGGAACAAGCGTAGAAAATGAAGGGAAGGTAAATAACTTCATATGCAGATGGGGCCTCATCTCGATCCCTCCCATCACACCAGACCCGGGCGGGCGCTTGTGCGTGCGGCAGCCAAACGTGGTGCCAACGAGGTTGATTTCATTCAGTGTTGGTGTCAGTATCGTCGTCGGAATTGGCGCGTTTGTATCGCGGTTGGGGGTGGGTGTTTGTGGTTTTCAAGGTATGTGCAGAGCGGTGGTCGATGCTGTGGATACCCGCCGCCTTTGGGAGACGGGCTATCCGGGTGATATGTTCACCTGGGTAGACCACCGCCACCCTTTTATTTAACGGAAACAGTATATATTACGGAGGTACTCTATTTATCATGACAATTATTATTTGCAAATCGAACAGCACGGTCCAGTAGTCATCACTTGTGTATGAAACAATAGTTAATCATTCAAGAATCAAGAGATGAGGCAGAGTCCAACAAACAAATGGCATACAACTTGTGAACAGTATCTATTAGTTCTCATCCACGTCGAATCGAAAGGCCCCGGTGGAGTGGAGTAGAACGCGAGGTGCAGGGTTAGGCTTGCCGTTTGCTTTAAAAGAGGGTGGCGCACGAGTGTAATCGGGATTGTTCGTGCACGTTGTCGGCCACATCTTGTCCTGTTGCGCATCCGGGATCCAATCCCAACTAAACAGTCGTAACCAGAGGGCCTCCCTCACCTCCACCACGGTCTTCTTTGAATTGGCTTGGTTGTTTGCAAACTCCATCCAACGCGTGAAGTAGGGGCAGCTCGGATAGTTCTGCACCGAACTCGAGATACGATACCCCCTGGGAGGGAAGAACCATTTGAATGCCCTACGCCAGTCGGCCTCGGGTGCAAATTTATAGGAGACACAACGAAATGTATCCGAAAGGACAAAGTTCTGGAAAACCTCCTCCCCACCGCGGCGCCTGGCAACGTCATTCAGCTTCAAATATGATGCCTTTGTGTTGCCCTGCGGGTTTGGGGACTTTGAAAGAATGTCGACACAGAATTGGCGCCACAATTCCGAGATGACTGTGTTTACGGTCTGCGCAGGAGGTGGAGGTGTTCCCGCATCATCGACATCGGAACCATCGTCGAAGGCGGGAGGTGGGACGAGCTGGCCAGGACGACCTATTGCGAACAGATCGGCTTCAGGCTCGGGGTTCCAGTTGTGGTAGAGGGGTATCGCTCTTTTGTTGGTCGTCGATCGGGTGGCTCGCACAATATCCTTGTCCACGATACCCGTACGGACCAATTTGTCCGTGAGCTCTTCAATGGTGACACCAAACCAGAATTTGAACGACGGCCGGGTCAAGACAGGCCCCCCAATACGAAGACGTGCAACCTCCCCGAGGTGGAGGCGACGGAAAAAAACACAGCCATACGGATTGTGCGGAATTCCGACTTGTAAGTGAGCCCTGACGCGCCTCTGGCGTTCTCCATTGCCTTCGTTCTCATCCATACCCTGTTGTTCCCTCTGGTTCTGGTTCTGGTCCTCATCCTCGCTCTCGTCGTCAGTCTCCTCCTCGAAATATTCCGCGACTGGGCCACTCGCTTGTTCTCCCCCTTCGTGATAATGAAGGTCCCCCACTGGCGGGACGGCTGAGCGGTATGCGACCGTGTCGATGCTTGCGCCATCATCCTCAGTGAGAGGGAGAGCTGCATCCATCAGGCGTCGCGCCGCGGGCCCATCCTCTGGTCGAGCGTGAAGCCCGTTGATGAGCCACACACACGCTGCAGTGAGGGCAAGAGCCTGTGGATGTACTCTAAGTTGCGGGGGGGCGGAAGCCTGATTAGAAAGCGCCTGACTTGCTGCCAGTAAGCGCGTAATTCTAAAAGTCCTGTTGGTGACGAACGATCAATGACGAAAGAACGTGAGATCATGAAATTCACGTACCACCATTCTTGAGGAGAAAATACACCAAGGCATTGCTTAAGGAGCGGAGCATCAAACTCGAGTAAAGCCCTCGTCGCAAACTCAAAGGGGACCCGCATTTCAAGACGCGCCTTCGATGCATTGTTCGTCCGCGCTGCCTCGTAGATGGTGAACATGCCCGAGATCTGTGATGCGGGCTGTTCCTTTACCATCGCGTTTTTCGTGGTCACAAACTTCCCGTGGTGGATCCCATCGTGATTGGCGGTTACAGCTTTATCCGTAGTGTAGGCCTGAATATATTTAGCCTCAAACGGGCCTGTCGCTAAAGATCCTGGAACGATGCGAAAACCACTGACTGCGGTGAGGTGGCTTATGGAATCCCGGCTGTACTTTGATGATGTGAGAGAGGTGATCCTTTCTGCCCTCTCAGGCCCAATCCGCAGCGCCTGGCGAACAACCTCGTTGTGAGTCGAGGTCAACCACTGAAGGCAGTCGCCCTGGTCGCTGATAATCTCGACGGCGACATCAATGTACCAGTCGCCGATGGTACGAATGTCGCGGGATATGTGGGCATCATTGAGGAACTTGTCGAGCAGATGACGGGAGGACTCCTCATCAACCTGATGGTGGCTGATAGACTTGGCCCCTCGGATGGTATGAAGAATAAAGAATGTAGTAGACCACTCGCGATCCTCTGCAGTGAGATTGGAGTAATGAAGATGACGCCGAATACGGTCTGCTAGATCCACGACAGCATCCGCAGGAATCATCTTGGTTCCCCATGCAAAGTTGCCTCGAGCTTGGCGTGCTCTGACTTCCTCCGCCTCCAACGTAGCTGGCCATTCAGAAGCGATGTGATCGCCAAGTAGGCTGGCGATGGCAGGGCGCATCCCCCTCTCATACCAGATGGCACGCTCGCGGTCGTGTAGGAGGTATGGCTTCCTTGAATTGGAACGCTCAGCATCCCACAGGCGAGGAAAGAAGATGTGGAGGTGGTGGCGCGCCCCGAACTTGGCGAACTCGAAGTTGGGGATCTTGTGGAACTCAACATGAGCATCATACTGAAATCTAGTATCAGAAACCTATTCGCAGCTATACTGGCAAGGATACTCACATTATCATGGTTAAGGTGGTACTTGAAGTGGAGTCCTGACTTCAAGGCGAAGGATGGATGGGGCACTGTAAAAACAGATATGTTGTCCGTAACCATAATGATTTCGGAGATTCCAAGGAGAGAGTCATAATCCCGTAAGACAGAAAGCTGGTGGTCTTCCTCGACACGATTTTGAATGGGATCAATAAAGGCCTGATAGGTTCTGCCGTCCTCCTCGTATTCTCCTGTAAGAACAAAGCGGACATGCTCGTCGGTCATTTCGGGATCGAACAAGTCGTGGGCATGCTGGACAAATTGACGGAGAGTATGACTGACAAGCGTATTGTTGTTGTAAAGATTCATGACGGTGAATTTACAGTGGCAGAGATGGAGAAGACGAGGTATGGTGTTATATCAGGGAAACCAAAGTACGTGATACATGATAACGAGGTAGCTTGAAACAAAGGAACGGACTTCGTAGTGCTTGCAGGCTTGCATCGAATCAAAAGCGACAAAGTGGAGGCAGACTCTTGACAGATCCGCATTCTATTCAGTATCTGCGGATGCATGTATCAGTTAGGAAGGACGGCAAAAATATCACTTTACCTTGGCAGAGTGCTGCGTGAGTTGAGTCACCCGTCGAGATAGAAGTGAATACATGAGCAGGACGTAGACATCGTGTCGTATGGCTTGAAGGAGGCAAGGTGGAGTCAGAATCTTGACCCATCCGAATTCTACTGTATCTGTGGATGTGTTTATCAGGTACCAGGCGGAACAGCAAAAATATCACTTTAACTTTAGCAGAGTGCCGCTGAAGTTGAGCCACCCGTGGAGATAGAAGTAAATGCATGCAGACACGCTGAACTTGAGCCACCCGTGGAGATAGAAGTAAATGCATGCAAAGACACGTTTCACACAATGTATGGTACGACTTTGGGGAAATACAGGACTCAGAGGAAGTTCAATCGAGTCACAATGCTACAGGACGAAGGGAGGATTGAAGTCGGTGTGGGAATTCGGGACTTTGGGCCTACACAAGTTACACAACAATAGCCATTTTGATTCTGAATTCCCACACGGAGCAGAGCCACCCATGTCAGCACTCATCTGTAGCATCGTGACTTGACTCTAATCCTCCCTTTGTCCTGTAGCATTGTGACTTGACTGAACTTCCTCTGAGTCCCGTCTTGCCTCAAAGTCGTACCATACATTGTGTGAAGCGTGGCTTTGCATGCATTTACTTCTATCTCCACGGGTGGCTCAACTTCAGCCGCACTCTGCTAAAGTTAAAGTGATATTTTTCTGTTCCGCCTGGTAAGTGATAAACACATCCGCAGATACAGTAGAATGCAGATGGGTCAAGATTCTGACTCCACGTTGCCTCCTTCGAGGCAATGGAAGCTGTAAACTTGGTTTCTTTGCTTATCGGTTCAATTGCCGCCCAGAGAACCACCATGCGACGCAATGTCTACGTCCTGGTTTATAGTACCGTGACTTGACTTAAATTGACTTCCTCTAAGCTCTGTCGCTCACTCAAAGTTGTGCCCAACGCGAGAACTGTCACTTACTTTGCACTGACCACAACTTCATCCAATCATCGTCATCATGCCTAGCCACAGTGTTTCCAGTGGCTTGGTCGAGCTCTACTGGACCTCAAAGCCGTCCGGTGCTCCTTGGAATTGGCCCACCTTCCAGGATATCACTGGCGTCCGCCACGGTCTCTTTCCAGTGGAGGACTCCCACCTCCCTCGCGGCTGGTCTCGCGCTGACGCTGACTCAATATCTTCATTCTTCCATGCCTACGCTAAAACCCCTGAAAAGCAGAAAATTGGCTTCCTCCTTGGAGGAAAAGGTTCCTCGCCTCATCCAGGACGCACAAAGTGGA
>JAFLHD010000131.1:0-10265 GCA_018856295.1 Blastosporella zonata | reverse complement strand
GATACTGCCGACAGCTTCATTGACGACACCATGGAAAGCTTTTTGGTGGGACACAGTGAGAGCTTTTTGGTGGAAGACAGTGAGAGCTTTTTGGTGGGACACAGTGAGAGCTTTTTGGTGGGAGACAGCGAGAGCCCTGTGATGGAGAGCCCCTTGGTGACCCCTCTGGATGATGTTTCACTGGACACAGCAGAAATCGAGTCGTCATCTGGCACGACACCAGTCAGGTCTGCATTCATCCGTGAGCGGGTTTTCACGCCACCACCGAACATGCCAGCAAGAGGTCGTTCAGGAACTATTATTCCGGCGGAATCACCCCGTTCACTACCACCGCCCCCACCGATTCCCTTTTCTCTTCCACCTAAACGACCCTCACCTGGTTCGGTGTGGAGCCCGGACAGTGCCGTATCTGAGGTACAGGAAGCTGCTGTTTCCAAGAAAGTTGCCTTTGGCTTCCGGAAGCCTCTGGTAAGCACATAAACGTGTCCTCTCGGAGTATGAGTTTGATCCAATACTTAGGGCCAGACCAATGCATCTTCACTAGCATCACATAGACTGTCAAAGCGGGTTTCTTTGGCAGTGCAACCGCCTCCTCCTCCGCCAGCTAACGTTGCAAGAGCAGAGCGTCCCGAAAATACCTCGCCCACCAGCGCGCCTGCTGCTGGGCTTCGACCACTTCGATTAGTATGTCCATTTTCTTTCTCAAGTAATACTGTATCTTACCTCGCCCCCCTTTTTCTAGTCAACTATTTTATCAACTCAACCATCTTCAGCTCCATCTCGCAAAACTGTCTTCTCTGTCAATAGCTATCGTTCATCTCGTGAGCAGATATTTGCATGTAATGGAAATAAAAGACTGACTTTTTATGTAGGGAACTCCCATCGTGCATCTCTATCATCTACCAGTGTATTATCAGACTGTTCTTACTCTCGCAACCCATTGGTGAGTTGCGTGTTCTCTACGATAAAAATATTGCTCACCAATGTTACTACTAAAGCTTTTATCATCAAATCGTGCATCTGTCATACCCGAACATGTTCGAAATACCCAATTTACGACTGACGACATTCCTTCACCATTATCATCCATCCATATTCGCCGCCTCACAACATTCTCAACTCTGGGCGATTCGCCACAGTCTGCAGCCCTGGACCGTCCTTTATCATGGCAAAGCAACCCTATTGCCGACCTGAGCGAATTGAGCGCATTCACTCAAAATGACGATACGTTCCATCGCCCATTCAGCAGAGCGTCGGAACCCTCGTATATTTACGAGGAAGACGAGGAAGAGCAGGACGACACTAGCCAGGACAACGAGGAAGACCACGTCATCCGCCGTAGCCTGCCCGCTGTGCCAAACAGCGCACCGATCGATCACCGTGCATCCGTCGCGCGCTCATCTATGTTCACGGTAGCCGCGCCCAAACCCACCTTGATGTTTGCCATCGCCTCCGACGACGTCATGCAGGTGCGGCGCGTGTTGGAGTCTGGCGACGCTGGCCCAAATGACGCTGTGGGCCCACAGTCAGCACTTGAGTTTGCGCTGACAAACGAGCAGCTGACGCACAAGATGGAGATTGTGAAGACCCTTCTGGCGTTCGGTGCCGACCCCAAGGTGGTTGTACAGCCTGCGGACTCGCCCAATGGAGCCCATGGCGGTACAGATGGCATGGATACCTCGTCACCCTCGAATTTGATGGATGCTCTTGATCCGGCAACCAGGTACGCACATTGTGCTCTACTGAATTGGCAGTCATTTATGCTTGTATCGTAGGTATTATGTCGAAAAAGCGGATGCGTCCCATACGCGCCGGACGTCAGCTCTTATACATCGCTCGTTCTTCCGACCGCTGACGCGCGTTCGATACGAGCTGATCGGACAAGACCGCGCGCTTGAACAACTGTTCAAGGATCTCAGCATGCATTCGCGCCAGCTGTCTGTAACGCCAATTGTTGTCCTTCTTTGTGGTAAGTGCTACTTTGTTTGTTGTCACTACGTGTAACTAAGCATGGGTGCTAGGCCCAAGTGGTCATGGAAAGAGCTTGCTAGCTCGCAAATGTGTGTAGCGTTTCGGTTTCATGTTGTGCTGCGAGGTCCTCATAGCCGTTCTCCCCCTTTTAGTTGGTGCATTGCTCGATGTTCCCACTCATACCGTGGACATGACAACCATTCGTTCGGCTCAGGACTTGTGGAAGTCATATTCCATGAGCCCTTATGACGTCCGTCGAAGTTCACTTACACATTGAGCGTCTCACTAACTTTATTCCAGCCGCCTAGCACACGTTCTTTGGCCGAATTTTTGTGCGACAATGAAGGCAAACGTTGTGTAGTTGTATTGGATGTATGTCCCAATCACATCTACCCCATACTTGACATCAATCTGATGGCACTTATTTCAGGAAATCGAGAAGACGCACGGGGAATCTTCCCTATGGGCATTGCTTATGCCTTGGGAACATGGCAGATGTACTTTCGAAGCCCATGGACGTCTCGTTGACGTACGAAATGTGGTATGGCTGAGTACATCGAATATCGGCCAGGAAGTGGTCTTTGAGCACCATAATGCCCGTGCGCTCCCGGATGAACTAATGTCAAAAGCAGAGTACACTGAGCTGATGGCTCTGCTACGCCCGCGTGTATCAGAACGTCTGGGGGTAAGTCTATCATTCAATTTGTGCCTGGGATAGTTGATTGATGACATGTGCTCATGAACAGACTTCGATACTGTCACGCGTCACTACGGCATTGCCATTCGTCCCTTTCACACCAGAGGAAAGACGGGCGATTTGTTATGAGGCACTTCACACCATCGCAGGCGACATAATACCAACGCTGTCGACGGATGTGGTGGATTCGATGGTCAAGGGTGCATTGGCAGATTATACCGCATCCGAGGGTGCGAGATCTCTATACAGAGCTGTATCGAACCAACTGGTAGACACCATTTAAACCATAAACGGGAGGACTGATCAGACTTGTCAGTTGATTCCATTGAGTTATCAGCATCGGAACCCTCAGCGTCCTTAAACCGTCATCGGGGGTTTAGCCGAGGTCCACCATCATTGAATCGGGGTTGTCTCCTTCATCGCTGGATGTCGAATCTCCTTGGTAGCCTGACCGACAACACATCAAAACTGACATCCCCTTGAAGTTTCATCAAACTGATTGTCGACTGCAGATGTACTATGTATACGTTGAGATCCTGGGGGCACTGTTTTCTCAGCTTCGTCTCCCCTCTCCCACCCTCCAGACGGTCTTGCGACTGCTGACTTTCGTTTTCCTGACCTTCGTTATGAAAAGCACTATGCAACGTCGATCACACGCCTTGAAACGTCTTAACCGTCTGGAGCAGCGTGCAACCGAGACTACGGCTGAACAGTCCGCCTCCCCGAGCGCGTCCGCTACACTTGCTTCATCGCTTCCTCCGAAGTCTGTACCAGCACTCGCTGCTGTCCTTTCTGTCATCGGTGCAGCGATCATCTTAGGTCAGTTGCCTTCAGTGGATAGCTTCAGCGCCCTGATTTAATGCATTTGAGTACAGGGATAGCGATATGCCGGTACAGAAGCTATAAGCGCCGCAAAGCCAGGGCGTCTCCCAACACGCTAGCTGGGAAGGTTATCATCGAAAAAGACCACCATTACGCCTCTGAGAAGCACATCGACCTTGCGGATGTTTCAATCTACACCGAGAAGCCTGAGAAGGCAGTCCTCACGCCTCGCGCGCTCGATTCGGAAACCAATTGGGTTCCTCAGATCAAGGCATATCCTGCTACCAGCCTCCCTCCTCCCGAACCGACTGCTTCCCCCAAAAGCAAGAAGTCGCCCAAGGTCATACTTTCCGTGAACACCTCGCCGGAGACGCCTCAATCTCCTCCTCCGGTTTATTTCATGGCCGATCGCGCACCTGGAGAGGCTCAAAGTTCGATTCCTATTCCTCCTTCGCCCATTGTTTCAACTATCAGCCCACCGCCTCCGACACCTCCCGCTAACAGACGAACGAAGTCAAGCTTTGCCTCTCAAATTGAGCAACCCATGCCTGCGCCGAGTCCACGTTCAGAGTCCTTCGCCCCTCAGGACCTTGTTTATCCCAAGGAACCGGGCGACTCTCCCAGCGACGAATCCAATCAAAAGCTCCCTCGCCTCATGTCTGTCACCTCCTCCTTCACCCCCACGCTTGACGACGAGCTCGCCATCAAGCTCGGCGACACCGTCCGTATGCTCGATGAATATAAGGACGGGTGGTGCCTCGTTCAACGTGTGGGGCGTATTGACGCACCCAAGGGTGCGGTGCCCAGGTTCTGCCTTCAGGAACGCCGTGGTGTAGTTCCCATTGTGCCCAATCGTAAATTCTCGAACGGGTCTCTGAAGTCCTCTGGCTGGCGTTAATGCGTCATCCCCAAGGTTTCCGATTGATGACATTTACGCTCTTTAAAGCATTCGTATTATACACTCTTTTCGACCACATACCGTCCTACTTAACCTTTTCGGACATGTGTTTTTTATTTTGGTGGCCTACATCCTATTTTTTCCTCCTGGGGCACCCCTCTTTATTTTACTATTTATTGTTCAATCTCGGCGCTGAAATCCCTGTACACACACACACAACTGGTTACATTCAGACCCAGGGGGTCTCATGCTGATTTTACTGGTAAAATTATGTAGTTGGACCGACTAGTCGGTTGTCACAATAAATACAACATTACTTATCGCAGTAACGTGTATTTGTGCGAAACATATTACACCTTTGGAGACGCAGCGTCGGGGCTTAGGTCAGCACAAAGGCATGTCAAAAATGACAGTGTGGGCATGCCCGTCCACCAATGTCCGTCTAAGAACCAGCTACACTGCCTTGTCGATAGATGAATATGTCGTGAGTTCAAGGATGACAGTGATACATGCCACATGCAAAGGAAGTGGAGAAAGTAGGGTGTATATTGGAATTGACAATTGAATGATCTACTCTTCTGGAAGTAATGCCTTGCGTTTGTATTTCCCTTGGTCGCGCAACCACTGTAGATCACTTTGTAAGTTATTCTTCCCTCGTGCATAGCAGCAGAACCATACCTGTCTGTATTGGTGAAGCGATCCAACCTTCTCGCCTGATGATTACAAATGAGAACTTGAAGGACGAAACCAAAATTATACGGACCATAGTAGTCGGGAACAGGATGTGTCGGGCTCTGAAGAGAGGCATCCACTCGGTTTTTAGCTATACGACGGTAGAACTCGCGATCCATGGCGTCTACGAAAGCGAGTTGGTTACTATGCCGTGCTCTCCATACAGCTGACCCAATACTAGGCCCAATCAACGCGCCGATACCTAAATGTTGGAAGTGAATTTGGCATCGATAGACTTGACATGTTGTCGACGCACCCACGCAACCTACGGTACATGCTCCATAGAAGAAGAAAGGATCAATCCCCTGTAATTTGTTCCTTTATATTTGGAGAGAATTGAGAAGACGTGTAACACACCATAATTGGCTTGGCGGGATCGGTCTCAAGAGACCCAAAGTAAGCGACACCTCCGAAGAACCCAAGAAAAGCACATGGAACGGTGACAGCCTGTTATACGTTGGTAATTGCCACTCCATGCAGTACAAGAGTCACATACCAACTGCCATTTCCGTTTACTGCCTCGAATTGCCAGGTATTCAGGCCAGGTTAACTTCTTTGCCTCGTCAACTACTGTTTTTTTGGCTGAAGTGGTCTTGAACCTGAAGAGAGCTTGATTCCTTACAGTTGAGCGTGCTGCACAACGGGAATACAGGCCTAATGGTCCGGAAAGAGTGGGTCTGAGCATTTGAATGGTTAAACGTCGTCAGACCAGTCAACTTGTGACCAAATTTCGATACACGTGCTCCATCAAAATTTGCCGACTGTGGCCATCACCTCGTAATTTGCTCAGGTCCATCTTCATGGCCGTCGGGGATGTCCTCTACAATGGCGAAGCCCCCTTCGACTGCACCTCTTGCTGTTCTGTCTGCGCTGCTGGAAGCCCTTTACCTGTTGGGACTTCAGAGCCGACAAACCCATATGCGCTAGAAAAACTGTTGTCGGCCGGGACTGTAATCCTCTGTCTTGATCTAGAACGAGAAGGCAGTTATTGTAATCACATCCATGATGAAGATGGATGGCACCCATTTAAGGGTAGTCTCTTCAACCATAATCTCTTGGAACACAATGAACTCTGTCGTGATATTGACTTTCTCATCACTCATCAATTCATCTCTGCCACATACCGCCTTGGGCAGTCTATGGTCGCCTTGAGAATATACCTTATTCCGTATGACCTTCCAAATGTTCAAGGGAAACTTAGGATACGAAAAAAGGATATTCTTGGCCCAGCGCGTCGCTCATTGAGGAGGCTGTTTCCACTCGTGGTACAAGACCAAGAAAGCTGGATGTACGGAACCACGCCACCAGAATTTTCTCCACGTCTGGTTTCAAACAAAAAGGTAGTACATAAAATTATATAGTCAGCCTACCGCATTCTAACCAGTTGCAGGATCACCGGAATCTGGCCGAGATCTACGGCGACCTCAAGTCTCCCAAGCCAACATTGACATCTGGATGGGAGAACATTACCAGTCGCTTACTCGATTTCTCCGATGACCTTAGCGGCCTCGCGATGAGGAGTCATCTTTATAATTACCAGAGACGTTCTGTAGCTGCAATGCTACAGAAAGAATTGGACCCGACCGATGTTCCTGATCCCCTATTTATATCGCTCGAGTCCCTGGCCATGGAGACATTTTATCTGCAACCTGGAACAATGGAGGTACTTAGAGAAAGGCCAACCACGGCAGCCAGCCAAAGTGGGATACTCTGCGAAGAACTCGGTTCGTCTTTTGAGCGATTGAAAGTTCTGAGCATCCTGACGATTAAATTTAGGCACTGGAAAGACTGTTATGATCTTGGGACTAATTCTAGCTACCATCAACCAGCTTTCAGCACCTGAGGCGTCCATCATAGATGAGAGACCGGTGATGACCCCTTTATCATTTCGCCATTTCCCATCGTCGGAGTGTGTCTCTGCTCGTAAAGGCTTCCTTCGCCGGAACAAAGGTGCTTTTCCCACTGAAGGATCTCGGGTTCCATCCCTGGTAGAGCTTCTTCTTCATCGAAGGCGGACAATGCCTGATATCAACATACATAACACTGACAACCCCCTTGGAGCGAATAGAGAGGAGAGGAGACAACATTGGATAGAGCGCCTCGAGGAAATTCCCCAAGGAATACTTTTACCGCTCAACATCCCCTTTTACCACCATAACCAAGGCAGTCCTACCATTGCTGAACGCTCTCCTCGTTCGAACGCCAATCCTGGCCCCAGAGTAGTGTACTTGACGTCGGCAACCCTCATTATCGTTCCATCAAATCTTCTCAGCCAATGGGACCGAGAAATTCACAAACATTGCGAGTATCCTCTCCGAACCCTAATTTTGAGATCTGGAACACCAATGCCGAATGCAACTTCCCTTGCATCGGATTACGATGTAAGTATCTCCTTCCCCTACCACAAGAATATTTTAATCGAGATTTTGTAGATTATAATAATGACCTACACGCGTATGTTTTTGTTATTATTCTGGTACTTCGAACTGAAAGATACGACCAGGCTTCACGACTGAAAATAAGTACAACAAAATCGATAAACTACACTCGTGGAAAGTATGTCAATGTCCATGCATCCCAGGCAGTCGTATTCCTGACTGCAAATGCAAAATCCCTGGAATCTCTCCCCTCCTACAAATCCGGTGGAAGCGCCTCGTGATCGACGAAGGACACGTTTCAGCCTCTCTATCAACGGTTCTGACACCGTTCACGAAAATGCTGAGCGTTGAGAGGAGGTGGATTGTAACTGGTACCCCGACACGGAACCTTCTCGGCCTCAGTCTAGGCGAAAGAAAGAACCGACAGGCGCATCGACAAGTCGAAGAATCTGAAGGCAGTTACAATATGGACTTTGACAACGATAACTCTGACTCGGATTTCCATGTCAGCGATGTGGTCCCCTCAGCACCATCTTCGCGGCCCCAGACTCCTTCCCTTACGAAGATCGGCCACCGACCTCCTCGAGTATGGACAAAGCACGATCGGGAAGACCTTGGAAAGCTGGGGAAGATGATATCCCATTTTATCGCTGTTCCCCAATTCACCGCGAGCCCTAAACTGGTCACGACTCATGTCATAGAACCTCTCCTTGACCCCCAGGGACCACGCCCCGGCGCCATACAAGTCCTGAACCAAGTGATGGAAATGATTATGATACGCCACCGGTATGGGGTTTACTTCTCTTTGTGCCATCTCTGAACTGTGTTGATGAAGGATCGAGGACGTTGAGAAGGAGATCGTACTTCCGCCCATGCACGAAGAGGCCGTCTTGCTTGATCTTGACCCGTATGCTGTCAAGTCATACAATGCAATGCAAGCAGCCCTGGCTATCAATGCTGTTGATTCCCAGCGCATTGACCAAGTACGTCTTTGCTATGTAGTGCGATAAGTGAATTAATTGTACCACAAGGACTACATGTTTCACCCGAGGGTGAGCCCGTCGGCATTCAAACTCGCATTATTAACTTTGGTTTGGTAGAATGCGGACGCTCTGCAGACCACTGTCAAGAACATGACCCAGTATGTATGTCCGTGCAGGGATAAACCTGAACAAGACTTATCCTTCTACAGGGTCATGTTTTGGTCAAGCGACGACGGATTGTTTAACGTTACTGAGATGTTGAAGAACTCCCCGAAATACATCAAAGTCGCCTCAAAAAGGAATTCTCCTCCGGAAGATATGGCTTTGTTGAACGAGGCTGTCAAGCACATGTAAGTCCTTGCTTAGTATTACCCGGTTGATTTCGACGCAAACTTTTTGCAGAAAACTCGCTGCCGAAGATCCGTTGTGGAGGGCTATTCAGGGCCATGAAGACGTCCCCTACCGTATCTCCGGGCTGAAGCAAAGGCTTTTTGAAGCATGGACCCGCACACCTCAGGCTGAGGTCGGCGGTCACCAAGTTGCAGGCTTCATCCACTCCGATCGGCTACTCAAAATGCAAGATTGTGTAATCCAACGACCTCTCATCGCAGAAAATGCCTTCATCGAGCGCGGGGCGGATGTCGCCGCGAACGATGCCCTTCTTCGACAGCTTTACATACAATCGCAGAAAGGCAAAGATCGTACCTCGGCACAGAACGTCCGGCCGCATCAGGAAGATATTAATGCCGGGTTGAAGGCAGAAGATGCGGCAAAAAGGGCTAGGGATCCCGGGGCACTCAAGGAGATGAAGCAAGACCTCGACATCGCAATGACACGATTAAACGATCTTGCCGAACACGAAAATCCCCCTTCACAGGATACTGGACTGACTGTCTCGACATACCATGGCGACAGCATTCTCTCCGCGTCACTGTTAGGTTCGGTTCGAATAGGTTCGACTGCGTCAAGTAAACTGAACTACATCATTAATGAGGTACTTGCTACATGCTCATGGTGTTGGAGGTTGAAGCTGAAGACGCTGATCAATCATCATCATTATAGGTTTTGCAATACGCTGCCGATGAAAAATTTCTAATTTTTTCGGAGTCGGAGCTGACCCTCGCGCATGTCGCTGAGGCTTTACAACTGATGCATGTCAAGTTCCTTCGATTTACCACTCAGATTACTGTTCGATTACGTGAACAAATGGTCCTCACGTTTGAAACGTCTGACAAGTACCGTGTCTTCCTCATGGAGTTGAAGCACGGTGCTCGTGGTTTGTTAGTCGGTTTTTTTTTCACCTCCTGCGACCCTGCGGTCTTACGACAAACCATAGGAATCTTATCTCCGCATCGCGAGTAATCTTTTGTGAACCCGTATGGCAGGCCGATGTAGAGAGCCAAGCTATAAAGGTATATTTGTCATTTGACTTCCACATGGTTTCGCATGATTTATTTTCGGACCAATCAGCGAGTCCACCGGATTGGACAAACCAGGCCAATCACGGGTACGAAACGCCTTCATTGTAAACAGCTGCGTGGACTGACATTGATCATTATGACATTCAGTAAAGACTTTGGCAATTCGTGGGACTGCAGAAGAGAACATGGTGTCCCGTCGTAATATCTTGAAAGAGTGTCATGAAAAGGTTCCAAAGCTTATCGAAGAATCCGGGATGCGCCACTTCATTGCAGTAAGATAGCCTCAGATTCCGCCTGTGATCATCCACTAAATGGCCTCTAGAATCCAAAGTTCATAAATTATCCGCCGGAGAAATGTTCAGT
>JAFLHD010000130.1:3872-18350 GCA_018856295.1 Blastosporella zonata | reverse complement strand
TTTTTTGTTGCAATACAGACATCACTAGCTTGCATTCAGGGACTGCAATAAAAGCAGTTCTACTTTATGTGACAAAATATGTCACAAAACCAACACTAAAAATGTACACAGCATTTGATGCAGTTTGGTCTATCCTCACATCCAATGAAGAAATTTTACATGGTGCAATGCCTCAGCAAGAAAAAGCCAGATTGCTCATGATAAAAATGGCAAACAGGCTTAGTTCTCAATCTGAGATGGGGTCCCCCATGATATCGATGTATTTATTAGGCAATCCTGACCACTATACTGACCACACTTTTCAAACTTTGCATTGGCCAAGCTTTGTTATGGAAGCTAAGAGAATCTGTACAGAAGTGAAACCTGCTAACATATTTGTTCCAGATAAATTGACCATTATCCGTAAGAAAGGACGAGTGGTAGGGCTGACTTTAGCATATGATTACACATTACGGGGGCATGAGCTTGAAAAAATGTCTTTGTATGAATGGGCTTCTAGGTGTGAACGCATAAAACTATCTGTCAGTGACCAAACCCATTTACTATCTCAGGGAAACAAAAATGGAGCTGTTAATGTGAAACAGCTAGTGAAATTTTCCCAGGGTCATCCTCTTGAAGATACACATGCAACTATTGTATACTCACCCCATCATAAATGTACTCCAAATTTAATAGGAGGTTCAACTATTGTGCAACAATGCTTACTCTGTTCAAGCCTTGGCAAACAGGTTTTGATTTGAAAACAGATGGTCAGACCTGGGACGATGCATTTTCATTACATAGCTTCTCCCAAAGACATTTGATGGTGATTAAAAATATGAATATTAGGTACGAGTGCCTCGACTCAAAGGATGATTTTTACGTGCAACTCAAAAATGGTTCCTTGGGAGTCCCTGGTTTAGATGCATCCAGTTTTGATGTTAGTGATATGAGGCAGTGTGATGAATGTGAGGAATTGGAAGACATAGGGGACTATGGCATTACATATGCAGAAACAGAAGAACTTGGGGTCAAGGAGCTCAGGAGGAGAGTAAACCTTGCCAAGATGACTGCTGTCATGACTGACCTGTCATGGGACAAACCGCTTATGGGTCAGGAGCTTCTCGTTGCAAATGATCATACACCAGTGTGTCATAAGCCAAGCCATCATTGGAAAACATAGTAGCAATGGAACAAACCAATTTAATCAAGGATAAGCAAAAAAAAATGTAGAGAAAAGCAAGGCCCAAATTCACTTTGATGACATGCCAGATAATCCAGGCGTAGTGGAAATCATTGATAAAAGTTACTTGGAAAGGAAATGCAAAAACAAAACATGGGAACCCTCAATTGCACATATAGCTACAGACTTTAGCCTGAATGCAGACCAGATGCGTGCCTTCCATATAGTTGCTAATCATGCAGCTGCTTGCATGCCTGAGCAACTCAAAATATACATGGGAGGTATAGGGGGTACAGGAAAAACTCAGGTTCTCAGGGCATTGATTAAATACTTTGAAGTAAGAGGAGAAACCCACCGTCTTGCTGTGGTTGCACCAACAGGTACAGCTGCATCTCTGCTTGGAGGTTCAACTTACCACTCAATGTTTGGAATCAATGACCAAACATTAATGACACTGTTTCAACTGGATCAAATTAAAACTTGCCTTTTGGGGGTAGACTACATATTTTTTGATGAAGTTTCCATGTTGTCTTGCCGGGATCTGTATAGAATTTGTGCTCGACTTGCTCAGATAACCTCACAGGTTGAAATACCCTTTGGTGGAATAAACATGGTATTTGCTGGTGATTTTGCTCAGTTACCACTTGTTATGGGTCACAAACATGCTGCATTATATAGCCGTCTTGTGGGCTTGCAAACAATAAACCTCAAAGATCAGGAGGCTGCAATTGGGAAAGCTGTGTGGCATCAGGTTACTACAGTAGTCATTCTGAGAGAGAACATGTGACAGAAATCCCAGAGTCCAGCGGATGCAGCTTTGCAGGCTGCTCTTACAAATATGTGGTATTGTGCGTGCACAGCTGAGGATATACAGTTTTTTAAGACCCAAACCATTGGTGCATTCCCTGGATGCCCTGACCTATTGAGCAAGAGGTTCCAAAACGCCTCTATCATCACAGCTCAAAACATTGACAAAGATGCTATCAACACCTTAGGTTCCAGACGTTTTGCTATTGAAACAGGCCAAGCTCTTACAAATTTCTTTAGTGAAGACACAATTGCTGATAAATGAAGTGGGGACAGAGAAGTCCAAACCAAAGGCCGCGCCCCTAAGGGAAAGCAAAGGAGACACTTATCAGACAGTGTGCAACAGGCGCTTTGGGATCAACCTGCCTCCTCCACTGATATCAATCTACCCGGTAAATTGTCTTTATGTGTAGGGCTTCCTATAATCATTTGACACAATGCTGCTACTGAATTATGTATGACAAATGGTCAAGAAGGATTCATTTATGGCTGGACATATTGTATTGGGACCAAAGGTCAGAAAATGCTCGATACATTGTTTGTGAGCCTGAACCATCCACCTCAAGATATACAGCTACCTGAACTTCCTCTGAATGTCATTCCCCTAGTTTGAACAAATGACACTGTGGTCTGCTTGCTTCCTAATGATGAGAGAATCACCATTTCTTGTTCTCAGGTTCAAGTACTTGTTAATTATGCCATGACAACCTAGTAAATATGTGCAGATGAGTTATAGTGTGGTGATGCAAATAGAGGGATGATAAAATATGCAATAAGTAAAACCAAGACGATGCAACTTGTCAAATTCCAGAGCCAGACATTTCAATCAACGGATGGACCACTTGTCAAAAGCGCTTTCTTTCTTGCCTGAATCTGGGCGTTTGCTCCATACGTGCCACTTCTTAATTGTCTCTTCCCTAGGGCAGACAGTGAAGACGTCCTCACCATCAGGCGCGAGGCAACTGTGCGTCACCGGACCCATATGAGCTGAGGTCAGATTCAGGAGTCGTTTTCCAGAAGGGTATTCGTGGACGCAGATGGAGTTGGTGAGAGCAGTAGATAGGACCTTCAAGGGCGCAGGGGGTATCGTGGCCGAAGCGGGACCACGAGTAGGAGGTAGAGAGGGGAAAGAGGAACCATGCGTGCTCAAGAGTTCCTTGCAGTGGGGTGACCAGTGGAGGGACAAGACGGACGTATCAAGAGGAACTGTTAGGGTCGGCGTCGGAAGGGCAGATGGCGACGAAGAACTCCAAACGTGGATCGTGCCCTCCGGATAGATGCTTCCTGTAGCAAGAAGGTCAGGCTTCCAGGGGCACCATGCCAAGGCCTGAAGAAGGTGTTAGCCACCTTCGACTTAGAAAAGAGGAACTTGATTTATACCTTTACCGGCCCTCGGTGTCTCATCTTCGAACCCTGGGTGCCTTCTTCAAGAAGCTCCTTCCCAGCCCTCTTGTCCCAAATATACACCATACCAAGGTCGTCGCCGGTAGCAAGCATTGAGCCGTCCGTGTTCCATTTGAGGCCCAGAATCCTACCCTTGTGTCCTGAGACGCGACGCGTCTCCTTCGCACATCGCACATCGAATAGAGAGATTGAGCCGTCCCGTAGCCCCACGGCAACCAGCTGTTTGTTCCAGTCCAAGGCTCCGACACTGTAATCATTAGTTTCGCGCCACATGCGCAAAAGTGCACCGCCATTCCCCAGGCCACGCGCAGCGTCCCACACCTGTATAATTCCGTTGCTCGTCCCCAAAGCCAGTTTCTGCTCCTGTCCAATCCCACCCCACTGGACATGACATAACTCGCCGGAATCAGCAACATTCAGGGTGCAGAGTCGAGACACGGCGCGTGTTTCGAGATCCTGATAGAAAATGTCGCGACCGCAAGCGACAGCGATCCGGTTATCCAAAGACCACGTGATTGGAGTTGCATGAGGGTCCTTCGACATTCCAGGCCCGTCGAGCACCATCATGCACTGCTGCCTCCTCGTGAGATTTGCAACGACAGAGGTTACACGAGGAGGAGGGGAAATGTTGAACAGATTTGATGCACTCCGACGCAGCATGCTGTACATTTTGTTGTCTTCATTGGGCCTGACATTCTCCTTGAAATTGAAGACCCGGCTGTCGCTCAGACCGAATTGGCGGCTGATACGATTCGTACGTGGAGTGACATTGAGTGGTATCAAGGTCTTTGGTCTAGATGGGACAAATCGGTCCATCTGTGTTTCCAAAACCAGTCAGTGGCAGTCAGGGCACAAGGACACTAAACGCACCGAGTTTGAAGGACGCAGAGGACTCTCGCCTGCGAGGTCCTGCTGAATATCCAAATCGCATCCAAGCATAGAAATCCTGCGACGCTTCGAAGATGAAAATTTCGAGACTGACGCATAAGAAGCAACCCGTTTCCTTGGGGGCAATGGTGTTTCTGTCGAGCATGACTCCGCGGGTAGATCACTACGAATTAGATTTGTAAGTCTCTGGAGGATATCCAAATATGTATGATCACTCACGTAGACATGATGGTAAAGAAGAAAAATACAGAACTGCAGCCTTGTGGCCTGAAGTGATGCTTCTCAACCTGGCGAATTCAACCTCAGCCATTCACACGTCATGACACAGCCACAGTTATGGCGTCTATTGTTCGAACTAGTTAGTCTTTGAACATGCATTCAACTTCAAGTTTCAAACTTGGATATAAAGGTATGTATTCAGGAGAACTTCCAGACGAAATTATCAGAGAGATTCTCTTGCCTGCACTCCGAGTTCCCAATGAAGTCTTTCGCAGCAGGGAGGCAGTCTCACCGTTTTCAAGCTACTCTGAATCCACATCTGCTTTCTTGGTGGTCTGCAAAAGTTGGCTTCGGGTCGCGACCCCTCTTCTGTACAGCGTAGTGGTTCTGCGCTCGAAGCCCCAAGCTCAGGCACTCCAGCGCGCTCTTCGTGGAAATGAACTTCTTGGTACCTTTATCAAGAAACTGCGCATCGAAGGTGGTCTTGGTTCGCCCATGTATCATGTTCTTCGCCTTTCACCCAATCTGGTTGAAATTTGGCTCCAGATGCGTGTTTGGTCTTCCGACAATGTGTCTGGCATGTGCCGCGGCCTTATAATTGCAAATCCACAACGTCTCATTATCTACGATGACGAATACAGCTCGATCATGGACAACGCACCTTCACGACAACTCATGGAAACACTGCGTCAATGTATCAGTTTAAAATGGGAGAGATTGGTATGTATGTGTTTTCATCAGTCCTGGATTTTTAGCTGATGTCTACCATGTCAGGAAACCGTGGACTTGCCATTTCACTCCCTTGATGGTTATCGACTGCCAGTCATTCATACTCTGTGCAATTCTCTGGTCCAGGTTAAATCGTTGAGGAAAATCACTTTAGTAGAACCTCAGTATGACATAAATTTCCTCAAATCTCTCGCGCGGAATCCAGCTTTGGACACCATACATATTGACCAAGCAGGAGTAGAGAGTTACCAACCATACCGACTACGGCAGGCCCGAGATTTGGTAGATAAACTGGACGACAGATTGAAGAAAATTATACGCTATAATTATGACATAGGGTACGTGACCCTTGGCGTTTTACTTGCTGCTTGGTAAACATTTGAACACCGACAGTGAAAAAGTGCCATTCGATGACGACAACGACGACACCGCCGCGTCGAGGCTTAATCCGCACACTTTCGATCCCTCTTTTGTCGCCTTAAGCTCGGTCCCAGATGCAGCCAAGATCAAAATATGGAGCAACATAATCTATTTCAGCCTCCTCTCCGACAGATCACCGTCAACCTTCAAAATTGACTACCCTTCGGGGCATTTTTGCAAGGTCCTAAGGCCTAACATTGTCCTTGTCTCCAAACAGTTCTACGTGAGTTTCATCTTCCTTGCTCGCCCTTTCCTTTGTTGAGCAACAATATATAGGATCTAGCTATGCGTCATTACTACCACTACTGTACGATCAACAAGTATGCAACCCTCTCGTCCATAGCCCACGCTCTCTCCGAAAACCCAGCATTGGGTTCCTTCATCCATTCTCTGTGTGCAACTGTCATGGTTGCATACCCCACCTCGACCTCGAATACCATCAAATTTAGGCCGATTATATCATCAGCACCGAACCTGGTTCATTTGACCTCGCGGCCCGAGAACAACTCGTTTCTTGACTTCAAAACCCTGACTATTCTTGCTACCACCGCTGGGTCGAAGTTGCAAACCTTGACCGGATATTCCATTGCGCGGCCATCGTCACCCAAACCGTCGACACCACTCTATGCGTTCACCTCCCTCAGGACACTGGAGTGGAACACATCTGGAGCGCTCAAGTTCAAATCGAAAGACGTCCCCAAAAATGCCTTGGCACGCCTTGAAAGCCTGTCCTGCACCACCACGAGCGAGACATTTCTCCAGCTCCTGGGACACATGATGTTAGTTTCATTTCTATCTGATTGAAGAGGGCGCTTCCTGATATGGGCTCATTATAGCCTGCCTGCTCTCCGGACAGTAATATTTCCTGTTGCGAAGAAAATGCCCGGCGTGCTCGAGTTCCTCAAGCTTCACGGAAAGAAATTGGAGAGTCTTAACGTGGAGGACGCCAGAGGGTGCTGGGCGCTTTGCCCTTCCCTCTCTGTCATGCATATTTTGGGGGTCAGTCCATCCTCGACACATTTCAAACATACATATTAACGCTGTACCACACGCAGCGTCCATTTTTTGCCTCCCAGCCCAAATTAAGTGTCAAGAAAATCGTCCTGACCAACCTTATTTCATGAGTTTCACGCCGTCCCGACTGATTCGTATTTCTGTCGGTCCTACTACTTAGTAGCCGAGACAGACACATCAAGACTGAGTTCCAAGACCTATACTCGGTGGACTTCGGTGCGATCTATCCTGCACTACACGAAATCCAGGCGTACGCTTGCCGGTGGCCCACTACCGAGTGAGTTGTTGTTTTCTACATTTGTGCCTCCGAACAAGACCGTCCGCTAACGAGAGATCTTGGCAGGCGATATCAAGAAGAGCCCTTGGGTGAAATGGGCGGACCGGCTCATGGATTGGGACATATGGTTGACCGACAGAAACGGGAAACATTGGAAACGTCGCCTGAAATGATCGTTCTCTCCTGAGCCCCTCCAGCGTCGGACTACTACTTATACTTAGCTGTGTTAATCTCATCCTTGGCAACTTCGCCGATTTGGATCTACTTGTTATGTACCTATGAACCACTTAATCTGCACTTACCGACATCATGATGCTTCTGAACTAATTGTCTTGCACACCTTGTGCATACTACATTTGGTTAGTCCCGAAATGCATATTCCCCCACTCAACATCAGCCTGACCCCAAACTTGACCCCACTACTCCACAGTAGTGCCCCACTGCGCCCTGTTCTTATTGTCCTTACGCGCTTTTGAACTTTCACGTGTTTTGGCCCTGCACGAGAATAAGACCAGGTCCTCGACTCTCGAGTGAGTCAACTTCCAGAGTTAGTCCAGTTGTACATCTCACCAGCACCATGCAGCCCATCCATCTCATCTTCCTCTCCGCACTGTGCTTGATTGCCGGAACTTCAGCTTTCGCTATCCCTGTCGACGCGTCGTTGAGAGTCACACTACGAGACGAAGCCACATGCGTGGGAACTGGCAGTCCCTGCTTGAATAACAGCATACCCGATCTTACGTGTTGCTCAAATGCTCCTTGTTGGGTCCCCGCTCCCAATCCAGTGAGCACCTCTACGGTTAAAGTTCCGGTCATACGAATAGCCTTGCTGATAAGTTCATGCTTAGCTCAACCCACCCATTTTCTATATTGGCGTAAGTATTGTTTCTCTTGTTCGAATTGTGGGTGTACTTACTATGCATGTGCCCCATAGTATTGCCAATAAGCTACATGGACGAGGGAAGCTCTGATATAATTTATCTTTCGGAAGGCTATACATATGTATATCAATCATAAGACTACGATACCACGGTTATCAATAATTTAGTCTTTATGTTCATTCAGTAGTATGTTTAACCGTTGGAACTCGTTTGGGGGATCAGTAAATGTGGCTTGCATATTGAACGTTGTCCTTAGTTACCGCGATTGGGAACCCATCAAGCGTCCGGGCACTGATCGATGGTAGTGTCCTTTCTGTGGCGTTAAACAGAGCAGGCTTTCTGGCGCTGGTACCACTACTTAGATCCATACGATTGTGGCTTAACTACCGTCTACACGCAAAAGTTTCCTTTTACTTCAATATGTTTATCCAGCCACTGCGTAGTGCCACCCTGCCACATCTTCCGCTATATACTTACTGTAGCGTTTTTTTGGTTCCCCACAACATTTATAATTGCATGTATGCATAGTATAATATGTGCATAATTTTGTTCTGGGCAGGTGTTTCATGCACAAACTGAGTGTGGTTGATTGCGATGACGTCACGCGTCATTGACGTAGCAACCCGCGATTCGACGCGTCTCGAAGAAAGAGACCCAAGATTAACCCCGCGCAGGCCCCTTCGACTTCAAGTGATATTCACTGATAAGGGGGCCTAGTATTTGATGTGTTGCGTTCAATATATTGAACCTGAAGTAAGTATTGTCGACCGTCAGAGGTTAATAGTAATGAGCTGCCCCAACAATTCTAAGCCTAGGCTAACGAGAGGAGCCATTCAGATATACTCCCAATCTTTGAAATAGAATTGATAATGCAATCTAAGTGCTAGCAGCTTTCAAGTAGGACGTGTCAAATCAGTTTTGACACGTGCTCCGCTTGCAATCTGTGCACACTCGTACTACGTAGACACGTAACAAATATTTCACTGGTTTCTACGTGTAGAAGATGTGTAATTCTTACAGAATGATTAACTTACTACAATTATATAGTTGAGCGGAAACAAGAGGAGAAAAGAGAGAGGGTCTGATAACTGATCATGAACAATATCTGGCTCTAAATTGGAGTGGGATAGTTCTACGGAGGTTCAAATATATTACTCGAAGAATGTCTTGAGATGTTCTAGGGCGCCTTAAACTCGGGAGAAGAGGCTAGAAGAACACAAGAAGCATTGAACTCCTGGTTGCTTGCAATTTTGATCATAGGCGATAACAGTAGGACAACAACGTCAGTTAGAACCTGTGGTCCTCTGTGCCCCTGGGCAAGCCTAGGCCAGGACGTCCATCAAGTTGTGGTCACGATGGACAATCAAGATGACCCTCACAGCTCGATTACAACGCCAAGTTGAACATGCGGCGCGGTAGTCCTGTCCGTTACATTTAAATGCTAGAAAACTGGCCGTAAGATAGAAATGTACGCATGCCAGATAAGGACATGAATTGAACTCCTGAAGAGCCTGGAAGGACATTTAAATTTAAACCAAATAACACGTCAATACACAATATACTGATCATCAATTTCCAACTGCTCACTCTTGTTCTGCCACCCACCCCCCTCCTCCTTCCCTTTCTTGACCTAGGCATGGAGCCAGGACCCTCTTCAATGCCTGCGCCAGACCAACCTAGAGCTCTGGCAACGCCAATTTCTGCAACGGCGCCTATCAACGTCCCCCGAAAACGTCTTCTCTCGCTGGGCGAGGGCGGTGAGTCCAGCGCAGGCCCGGTTCTAAGAAAGAGAGCACGCATATCGTCTATCTCTGTAGGATTCCAGAACTCGCTCAGAGGCCTGTCGCCTGCTATCGTTAACCCCAGCGTAAGATTATTCTAATCCAATTTTCCCTGGTAAATAATACCAACTCACACCCGCTACTTCTAGGCGCTCGATCGTCTGCCAAGGACGCGTCCGATTCACACCAGCGAGCTTGAGTTGGATTTCCTATCGTCATTGTCGAGCTCTTCACGTTTCGGGAACACGAGGCCGCTCAGCAGCTCGTCGTCGTTCACATCAGCTTCGAGGGCATGTAGTCCCGGTCCTGGCGAGGGAGACGCGCCGGGGAGCTCTGCGTTCATCAGCCGGGAAGGAATGGCGCTCATGCGGAGCGTGTCCAGTGCCTCGCTCGCGTCGAGTGTGTCCAGCGCGCCGACATACCCCGAGTGCTCGGCCAAGCACTTCATGCGCAACACTCGGATCACCATCGACTTTTCTATGCCGCCTGTCGTTGTGGACCCCGGCAATGATGCTGACAAGAGCATCACACTCGCCCCACCTATGAGTTGCTCCTCGGACAACGTGCTTTTCTTCACCCGTGGGAACCGTGTCCACTACAAAAACATTGGCGCGACGGGTGGTGCGGAGGAGATCGGGCAGCTGTGCAGATTACAGGACAGCCATGGGGACTTGCGGGTTATTGAGTGCGCGCCTGTGGAGATAGGGGACGTACTGGCGATTGGGACGAGTAAGGGGCTGGTGCAGCTATGGGACGTGCGCACGAAGAAAAAGACGGCGAGCTGGTCGACCAAGAGCGTTACTGCGATGCGGTGGAATGGGCCTGTACTTACTATCGGCGGCGAGAAGGGCACGATTAGGCACTACGACACGCGTATTTCCCCAACGACGAAGATGAAGGAGCAGGTGCGGAAGGTCACACGGCACCAGGCGCGCATTACGAGCTTGGATTGGAATGTGGATGGGAAGATCCTAGCGAGTGGCGATGTGAATGGCGTCGTGTATTGTTGGGACGCGAGGGAGAAGGTTCCAATGGACGTCGGTGAATTCATCCAGCGCCGCAAGAAGATGCAGCACCCCGGCGCCATCTCCGTACGTCGTCATTCCGCTGCACGCACTGATTGCATTCTTAACAAGTAATTATGAAGGCACTGGCATTCTGTCCGTGGCAGCCACGCCTTCTCGCGACTGGCGACGTTGAAGGCGTGATGCAGCTGTGGAATATCAACCCGCTCGTGCGCCACTCCAACGCCACCACCCCCGGGAAGCTCGAGCTCGGCGCGCCCATCACAAGCATTCACTTCTCCCCGCAATGCAAGGAGATCCTCACGACGCACTCTTCCAAGCCCTCTCCTTCTCTATCCCCTTCTAATGCCGCTTCGAGGAGATCCACACCCGTGCCGTCTACGCCTTCCTCGTCGTACAACCCTCTCGCCCCCCTCGCATGGCCCCGCATCAGCATGGACAAAACGATCGCGGTGCACTCATATCCGTCTTTGAGGCTCGTTACAAAGCTCACTGTCGCGGAGGATAAGGCAATTGCGGGGAGCCTCCTCAATACCGGGGGAACGAAGATAATACTGGCTGTACCTGACGATGGGAAGATGTGTGTGTATGATGTGTGGGGAAAGAGGAAGGAGATCAAGAGGCAGCCGAGCTTTTTGGGCGCGACTATCAGGTAGTTCAATGCCACCGGTGAATGAATTTGAATGACTATTTATAATTATGCATGCCTACTTGACGATAAGGATCCTGTATCTTGGTTTTGACTGTTCTTGTTGTCGTTAACGTTGTTGTAATTAAATTGAACTAGTAGTTGAAGTAGTCAAGTCAAGGTGTGGCTTGATATTTTACGTCGTCTAATAGTAACCACAACCCATCACACCTCTACTATATACCCATTTTGAAATCACTCTGGGAAAGTCATTTGGTGTATTTGTAAAACATACAATTTCCAGTATTTCACATTTGTCACACCATGAAGCCTTGCAAAATTGCCTCTCAGGATGGATGAAATTATGAGGCATTGGGTGTTCAGGTCAGTCAAATCGCGGTAGGAACGAACAAAAGAGAAAGATACGGGTATATATTTTAAATAACAGCAGTAATAAGATTTAAGTCCACTGCATCCCATACCTACAGTCATTGCATCAGCTTTACACACAGATTCACAGAAACGGCAGAGAGGTACATATAGAAATCAAACAAAAACGCCGGATATTGAACTACCCCGGGCGCCCATGCGGCATGGGAGGGGGAGGCAGCGGCTCATGGTGATCATCATACTCATTGTCGTCTCCATCGTCAATAAACTCGCGAGCTGGTGGACCATCGTCAACGCTGAGTCGAATGCGGCCCTCGAGTGGGGATATGGTTTTGAGTCTGTTAACGGATTAGTGATACTGAATTGAATGGGAGGAATGAACACACTGGTGGGACACGACGCGTCTGAAGGAGTCTGCTCGCTTCCAGAGGAGGAAGAGCAGGCACATTGTGCATGTTGTAAAGAGGAATATGAGGGGAATATTGCCTATGGGCTCTGGGCGTGGGGAGGGGTGTGGATCTGCAAAGTAATGTATTTATATGAGAGGGTAGTGCGGAGAGAGAGAGAGTCAAACCTCCTGGTTGGGTTGGCGCCATTTGTGTGAGGAAAAGGTGACCCCCTCCTTCCATTCCCTGAAATAGAAAGAATTTCACATCACATGCTCTATGTACGCGTAGCAATGAACGCATTCAACAATTCACCGTTGATATTGTACATTTGCACTCGCATAGATCCATGGAACACCCCTAGACCACGCTAGACACACCACGCGCCCCTGTACACCAAACTTACCAGACCCATTCCTCCGGGCTGCTCGCGGCTACCATCAGTGACGTCGACGCGTGCACGTGATGGTCGCGTTTCGCAAGATTGAGTGCAACGGGAGTAGAGAAGGTTCATATAGCCAGGGCAGTTTACATATGGGTATCAAGTACACGATGTCCCTATTCTCCTAATTCTGTTTGTTCTTTCACTTACTATATCATTTTATGTATCAATAAGTCATCAATATATCACTGAGGCATTAAATTGGAAGCAGAAAAAGCACAGTATATATAATTGAATTAATTTTGGCCATCTCAAGGTTGTCAACATTCATGTATGTGTATGGTGTTGTTGGGAGGCCAGGGAACTTGAAAGGCAAAGATCACGCGTCACACTTTGGTAGTAACATTCCATGTCTTTCACCATGACCCCAACCCGCTCCCTTCTCTCTTTCAGGCGGCCTCAAAACATGTCCCCCTACTCCACCCCGCCCGTACCAGACTCTGGCTGGAGCTCCCAGAACTTTATGTTGGGCGCAGGCATGGTCATAATCCAGCCATCCACCCACCGCATTCTCCTCGTGTATGACACCAAGGATAAATACTGGTTCCTCCCCCGCGGCCGCAAGGATATCGGAGAGAGTCTAGAGACGGCCGCACTGAGGGAGGCCTATGAGGAGGTGAGCCCTCTTCCCTCCATTTCATCACCTTTTTTGAAACCAATCTTGACTGATGATTTATGGTTTGGCGTCCTGTAGTCCGGCTACCGAGTCTCGTTCCTCCCCCTATTCGCACCGACACATGCGCCGCCCCCACCAGATGACCCCGGAGCGCGTAGGAAGACCATGACAGAGGCCCTTTATACGACCCTTGCCCACTGGCCCGCTGGTCGGGGTAACCGCCGCAATCCAGGGGAGTACATGACATTCTGGTACGCAGGTCAGATCGAGCATGATGCCGTGAGTGTTCCTCCCTTCCCCGCCCCCACTCCTTTCTCCCTCACCCCAGCCCCCTCTTCCCTAATCAACCCTAATCAACCATCCATCCCCATAGATCCACACCCCAATATCAACCTCCGGCATGGCCAACGAACAGTCCTACACCTCCCACCTCTGTTCGTACGACCAGGCCGTCGGGTTCCTCCGGGGTCCCGAGCGCTTCGTTCTCGAGTACATATGGGCCGCGTATTGCAATACGGTCGAAATTTTCGAGGAGATGGAACGGGAGGCTGAGAAGGTGGAAGGGAAAGAGGAAGAAGAGGGTGATAGGGTTGATCGAGGGGATCAGAGGGAGAATGGCGGGGCGACGGAGAGTGGTAGGACGAGGGAGAGCGGCAAGACGAGGGAGAGTGGCAAGACGAGGGAGAGTGGCAGGACGAGGGAGAGGGAGAAGCAAGATAGGGACGCGAAGCGAGACGCGCCGAGGGAACTTGATGCGAGGCGGGAGCCCGACGCGCAGAGCGAGAGAAACCCCGGGCCGTCCAGGAGCGATACCTCTTCCAATAGGGCGGCGCGGCCGCCCATCGTAGACGCGCGTACCAACGACGAGGCGGTACCACAGTGATGCAAGCGACATGGAGGAGGTTGCTTTTCTATCATTCCAAGTTACGCAGAGAGGGTGCGTGCGTTATGTGGCTATATATCAGTACCCGATCCCGGGGTACTGACGGGTTTAACCAGTCTAATACTTCCAGCTATTGGTCCCCCGGTGCTATATTTCTGTATTTCTATATTTCTCCCATTCCGGACTCGTGTAATAGTAGTGCATCAAGTAGTGTATCACGCCCACTTTCTGTGGACATTGTAACACCAAATAACCCATGCTTCCTACCGGTTGGGGGTTTACACTGTAGCTATGCTCTTCCATGTTGATATCAGCATCATGATTATCCTCACACTCAAAAGAGTACTTAGAAATATAGTTTTAACTGTTGTAGTATTTCAAGCAAGGAGTCACTGATGACAACCCCCAAGGATTGGGATTCACTACAAAACTGTAATTGAAATTTACACTGTCTGAACAATCACGCACTCCTTTGTGTTATTACCTTTTTGAAAAGGACGAACTCCTAATTATTTGACTCTAATTA
>JAFLHD010000129.1:0-18585 GCA_018856295.1 Blastosporella zonata | reverse complement strand
CAGAAGCGCTACAAACTCAATGAACTGGGTCTATGACATTCATTCTTCTCCTCTACATGAGATATTTCAGTTGGAAAAATGTATCTATAAGCATATATGATACACGAGTATACTACACATCCAGATGTAAGCAAAGACGAAGTAGAAACGTTGAATATTCGATACTGTGCGTATGGCATTCCAGATGTAGCAACGTACTAGACAATCTCTTCGGAATCATCACTTTTCTCATCCGTTGATTATGATTATGCAAATCAGGAGCTGCGTTGT
Source organism: Blastosporella zonata (assembly GCA_018856295.1). Classification (NCBI taxonomy): domain Eukaryota; kingdom Fungi; phylum Basidiomycota; class Agaricomycetes; order Agaricales; family Lyophyllaceae; genus Blastosporella; species Blastosporella zonata. The sequence goes on along the minus strand of JAFLHD010000129.1, from coordinate 18,315 downwards.
CGAAAGGGGATTGTGTCATAATTCATGGTCATTTGTCAATGACAAGGTAAAGTTCGGGGATTCAAACTTCCGGGATGGAAGAAATGGTGTATAACTATTGCAGGTTAGAATGAGTTCTGCCATTAATAGTCCCATCTGTCAAAATTGGGTGAAATCACCCACATTCTGTCGGAGGACTAGAATAGCGAGGCCGGGTCCGGGGCAGTTAAATCTCCTGTGGGAGGTACGTAGATGGTTAGATGCAACTCCAACCTTATCAGTCCACATGGTGTCCTTCTGTACCGTCGTGTGCTACTAGTGTGATACATGCAACAAACAATCATTACGATTCCACTATGATAAAATACAAAAGGTACTGCCTATATCGTTTCTCTCCTAGTATGTCGGATAGAGCGCCAGTAGATGCCTCTTTGGCACCTCGAAGATTGAGAAGGACTGCCTAATCGACACCGACACTGTATCGGCTTCAGGCACCTCCCGCATAACCACCACCTGCCCAAGGTGGGGCCCTGCTATCACCAGCGCCTCCTCTTCGATCTGCGTGGGCCGAACTGCTTCTAGATACTCCAAGCCTATGGTACGCTCTTCGCCTGTGTCAAACCGTATCATGGCTGTTTGTTCGAAAGCCTCCGCAGGGCGTGCAGCGGCGACAACACGTCCGCGACGCCCTTCGTATTCGCCGTTGAGGTAGTTTGAGAGACGAGTGCCCGAAACAGTGACTTTCATACGAGGATAGAAAGGTGTAAGAGCGGAGTCGAAAATCCATAGGTTCTTTCCACCCGAGCTGCCTAAAATTATCATTATTATTTTTAGCAGTCCTTCCGCTAAAAAGTGAGCTTACTATCGCCTGCGTTGTCGTCATCATCTGCGCGACCGATACCAGGCGTTGGCGCGGATGCAAGGTACGCAGGAGTCGCCATGTATGCCGCTGGTGTCGGCGCTGAACCCCCGTATCCCGGTGTAGGACCACTGAACGGTGTTGCCGCCGCTGCGGGTGTTGGTGCACTCTACAAGACTTGTGAACTAAAGATGATGACGACAGAAAAAAACGTACCCATGAATCCGACCAGCTGTTGTTTCCTGGTTGGGCACCCCAACTATCCGCATTACTTCCCCAACCACCTCCGTTCGTCGTTTTCTTTCCAGGTGTCGCCCCGCCCCATCCAGAGCTCGCAGAAGGCCCACCAGCATTTCTTCCTGGCGTAGCTCCTCCCCATGTCGTCCCGCTGCCGCTGCCTGCCCCACCACTCGCGTACGGGTTCGGCGTGCGCGCACTCGCGTTCCATGCTGGCGTCCGACCTCCGTCTCCTGCAGCGTAGGGATTTGGTGTTCGGGAAGATGCGTTCCACGCAGGTGTTTTCCCACCATCTGCATACGGATTCGGCGTGCGGGAGGATGCATTCCACGCGGGAGTACGGCCATCCGCAGCATAAGGATTGGGAGTACGTGATGATCCCCAAGCGGGAGTGGCAGCTGGTCCGCTGTTGGCATAGGTATTGCTGGTGTTACGAGGAGGGCCCATATTGCCTCCATACCCGCCTCCACCACCTCCGAAACCACCACGTCCAGACGAGGACCCTCGCCCAGTCAAAGGTTTAAGATTGCCATCCGGTCTGAGCGAGTTCGTCAGGAAGAAACACTATACGTGGATGATGCACTTACAGCCTCTCGCGCAGCTTCTCTTTTTCCAGAGAAACAACCTTGTTGCCTGTTCTCAACTCCACCCTCGCCACCGTCCCATTGACATCCTTGATAGTGCCGACGTAGCCCTTGTGAGGGCCCTTGACCACACACACCGTCAATCCGATGTCACGGTCTCGGGGACCACGACCCATCGCTCCAGAGCCAACCATCCCACCCATAGGGGCGCCGACGGAGGGATTCATCTTGGAGAGATCTGTACCGGCTCGGAGGACGGTCCCCTTGGGTGCAAGGGACGCAAGCGCTCGGGCGCGCGTAACAAAGACACCTCCGTTTTCGACGATCTCCCGGTTGTGCAGGAAGGCAAAGAAGGACTGGTGGATATGTAGGACGCGACCTTTGCGTGCCTATAGACCTTGAATCAGTACTAGAGCAAGCTGCTGTAGGGAAAACGTACCTCGCCATCGACCTCCCTGACATTATCGTTGATACGGAGTTCGTGACCCTCGGAGTCGGTAGCAATTGCTCGTGTTGAATCACGGCGCATTGAGATCTGATGTGGCTGCACAAGACGGATTTGCCCATTCTGGTCGAGGACGCGGAAAGAGTCGTGCTCTGTTTTGAAAATTACACCAACCGTTTGGGCACTAGCACAAAGATTAAGTCAATAACACGGGGTAGAGATGGATTGAAACGTACTCCAGCTGTACCAGATCGTGAAGTTCATAGTCTCCGACAACGTTAGTACCAGACCCCACTTCAGCGGCTTCTCGTAGATCTTTGGAGAAAACGGACACCTAGATAGAGATTAAATCCGGAGTCAGCTTATCTTGAAAACCGACACACCTCTTGCATCGACATGTCAGACAAAAAGGTGACGACATTATCGGACACAGAAACCACCAAACCGGTCTCATCAGCATTTTGACCAGACATGACCTTGACGTGGTCTCCAGGCTTGAACCGTTTCCGAACACTCCGTGCAGGCAGCTCGACCTTTTGCCCTTCGATGTCCACGCCGACAGCCGTGATGATAACCACATCCTGATTGATTTCTTCGACCGTACCATGGACACCAGCCTGCTCCCCTTCGAATACCTCGACGTGATCTCCCGGTTGCAACACAGAGACTGCTGCCTTCCGCGATGCCTCAGCGATGACAGAAAGATCCACCACAGACTCTCCATCTCCATCTTGGCGCCGTGAAAATTGCGTAATCTCGTCCAGAGTGGGATTCACGTCCTCCAAAATCAGCAAACTCAACTTGAAGTCCTTCTCGATGAAGCCGTCCTTATATGTGTCGTTTTGGAAGACGTACACCTGGTTCCGCTTCACCACGCTTTTCCGACCCCATGCCTTGATGACTTCCTCGAAGTTGAAGAGGCGCTGCGGTGGCCGCATAGTGGTACCCGCAACCGGCTTCTTGCGCTTCTTTCCTGCGGGATCGAGCAGAACGTCGTCGCGGGGGTTCAGGTCGATACGTGGAACAAACTTCAGGCCGAGATCCTCGCCGTTTTCGGTCGTGTCCATAACTTGGGCCAAATCTCCTGCATATTTGCCACGTCGGATGCGCACCCAGCTACCTGGCGTTATAGTCAGGTCCTGCTTTTTTATTTGCAGGAGACTGGCCATCTCCTCGATAGGTACTAGAGTAATTCCACGGCTAGGAAATACACCGACAAGGCCATTGCAAGCATCGCTGACTTGCTTTGCACTACGGGCTTCCACATATATCATGCCAGGCAGAGAGTCCCGTTGGAAAGCGGCAAGGATGCTGAGCGGCTTCGCGGTATATTCGACGTCTAGGGATTTGCGCATGAGACTGAAGACGATATCACGTTCTCTCCCCGGCTTCGCAACCTGTCAGTGATTCTGACCACACGACATAAGAGACCAACACTCACTCGAACTCGTACCTGCCACAAACTTGCGTCGTGGACGGAAGGCATGAGAAGGCGTTGAGGAACCTCATTCATGTCCCCAGTATAGCGGACAACAGGCCGCCGGTGACGTTCTCTGAGGTCTCTAGCAATTTGTTCAGGGCTTTTTTCGTCCTCCGCATCTATTTGGCGTTTTTTGTCAAGTAGAGCATGGTATCTCCGCGAGCTGCCTTCATCATCCGGTGCATCACCCTGTTCAATGAATCCGTCTGCTAAAAGGCCATTAGGGATGCCAGAAAAATATGGACGCGTGAAGTAACGCACCACCAAACTCCTCGTCGTCTTCTTCATCTTCGTCCTCGTCACTGACTTCGGCCTCGATATCGAGGAAATGTGTGACGGAAGCCTTTCCATGACGATGCTGCACTCGCCTATTTGTATACTTTCACATTTTGTTGGGGGGCGATAGCGTACCTTGGCTCGTTTCTTTCCCTTTTTCCCTGACAACTCCTCCTCCTCCTCTTCGTCCTCTTCTTCTTCATCTTCCTCCTCTTCTTCGTCCTCGTCGTCGTAGTGCGCACGATGTGTTGAGGGAACAGCGTGACTGTCATTGGGGTTTTCCTGGTCGTCGTCGTGGCCGTCACCGGGAGCTACAGGATCAGAGTCAAACATGTGGCTGTCGTCAGCGTCCGACATGATGGGAGTCAGTGGTCAAGAAGTTGTTCCCCACCGTTGTGCTCTCTCTACGGAATTAGTGAGACCCTAACCTTAGATTGCCAACAGTGTTTGTACGCCAAATAGATCTAATCTAATCATTGTTCCTCCTCGTCACTTAAAAGTACATACACCCGGTCCTTCCTGTCTTGGATGGTCGCTTTCCTGGATCTTCCGGTAGATATTTTGCCTCTGATAATATCGCACATCGTCAAGCCTCAACATCTTGCCTTCAATTGCCTCGTGAACAAGACATTTCAAGCCTTCGCTGTCCCCCAGCTGTACGAAAGAGTGTCCATCTACGCTTGGCAGCGAGAAGGCAAAGCAAAAGTAGGATTACTTCCCTGACCTATCTCCGAAACAACCTCACCAACTATCAGGTTGTCAAGTTGTTTACAACGCTCGCTCACTCTACGCATCTGGCAAAATATGTACGCCGACTTGGTCTGTCCCTGTGGCACGATATCGCGACGTTTCACTCATCACGCTCCGTAGTAATACGAGACTTTCCCAAAGCCATCACGGCCGATGATCTATTGGTACACACTGTCATTCAAGGATTGAGAAACTGCGTCAATCTGCAGGCCTGCACGTGGACTCGAGAAGGCTCTCTCACCTCTGATATCTTAGAAGCCTTGCAGTTATCTGGGACGCTTGAAGAGCTCGAGATAAATGGGCGTTGTGAAGGGAACTTTGACCCGGCGCGCCTCCAGCATTTCACTCGACTTTCCCGGCTATCGCTGATAATGCCGAGTGTCCCGGTCGCTGAACGTTTGCGCCCATGGCTTTCAGCAACTGGCTCTACTCTCCAAAGTCTCACCATACTGTGCAAAGTTGTTTGTTCATTTTCTTGTGGAGTTGTAATTAACCCGTCTGTTCCAGGCGTCGCCCTTGATATCGGATAACATCTTGGAAAACCTCGCGCCGAATTTGTGCAACCTCAGACACCTGTACCTCACTGGGTGTGTAAAGGTGACACACAAAGGGATATGGTCCATACTCTCGCACAACGTGGTCGGCCTCCTTGGTCTAGGTATTGAGGGCATGTCTGCGCAATTTGTAAGCAGCTCTGGACTCTAAATTTCCATCTACTCAAGTTTACGACAGGATATGGGGGAGCTCAGTCGACTATGTCTCAAAAAAGGAGTCCTCAAAGAGCTCATTTCAATTACATTGACTGTACATCCACAGCTTCCGCTGGACATCTGGATGAACGACGTCTTGTCGCTACTTTCCTATTCTCCACTGCAGAACTTCCATATCTATTCTCCAGGGCCATTTTACGAGTCTCCCTCGACGGAGAAATTTTGGTCGCAGTTCGTAACAACCCATGGCCACCGCCTTAACCGATTCTCCGTACACCGAATGCTCATCAGCCTGACCGCGATCTATGATATATGTCGGAGATGCACTGCTCTCCAACAATTATTTATTGTTGCAGAGCCAGAATCATTGGTACGCCTCACTGTGATACCCAGTACCCAGTCTTAAGACGTTGAGTTTTCAGCAAAGCCTTGGGAAATGCCTTTCTCAAGCTAAAACACTTCGTTCGATACACATCAACTACCCAATGGAAGCACATACGGAAGACATTCCCGTAATATCGGTGGCGGAAGCTCTTTCGATCATTAAATACTGTAGTTCGACACTCACTCAGTTTGGATGCAACGCAAGAGTGTGGCAGGTGTGTGCTATCCCAGAAAGCATCACTGTACATCCCTCATTGTTTACTCAGGTTTCGCGAAACATTGAAATCTTTCCGGATGGGAGCTACACTGCTCATCCACGGCTATCACCCTATGAAAGCCCCGATATCCCGGAACCTTTTCTCGTCGTGCGGACTTGAACTAACACTGTTTTTCTGATACGTCACATTCATCGAGAGTAAACGGCATAACTTTGGTATTTTATAACTTAAAGCCATACTGGGTTAGAAGGGAGTGCCAGCAGGGAAAACCATGGGCTTGAACACCTCGGCGCGTTTGTCCGCGCCGCATAGTCGTTCAACTAATGCAAATGCAAAGGGGAATGCAGTCCCTGAGTTTACCATAAGTAGGAGATCGTACTGAACACATTGGCGAAACTCACCGGGCCCGCGACTGTTGCGGCCCAAATTAAAAAGTCGCTTTACAAGTAACAAATTGAGGATAGTTCCTTACCTAGTGATGAGATTTCCAGAGATGACAACGAAGTCTTCTGAATAGTCAAAACCTTTCGGAGCCGAACTCGATTAAGCTATTTGAAATGTATCATTCAAGCACCACACCTTCCAGTTGTTTCTTGACGCTCGGGTGGGATGTCAGAGGCTGTTTTGGAAGTCCCGAAGTCAATGCAGCAAGACTTCCTGTGATAAGGCGTCAAATCTAGAGCAACATCTATGGCATAGGCAATTAGAAGACCAACCTGCACAGATCATGCCGACCATCTTCTTCTCGTTAAGGTAATCGCGAACCAATTTCTGTACTGTCGTGTTCTTCGACATCGTATCAGCACCTTTAGCACCCCCGGGGATCACCAACAGGTCATATTTGTCCTAGATACAATGAATCGATCGTGAGGGAATAGGTCAGAAGGAAAGTTGCGAACTGGACCACAGTCATGACTGAGGTATGTGTCTGGCATTATGTTGATTCCCCGAGAGCCTTTAGCAAATGGTGGGCTTTCTGATAAAGACTCGGGTGTATGTTTCTCAGGTACAAATGCAGATGTGGTTGAAACTCCTGCACGAACTAGGGTGTCATAGGTGATGGTACTGTAAAACCTAGGATGTTATCAGTCTCTCGGTCCACCTTGAAGGAGCTTACAATTCCATCTCCTCAGTACCATCTGCAATAAGAATCAAGGCAGAGGGTGCCATAATGATATTGTGTTGTCAAGGTGATGGTGGTCAATCAAGAGAACAGTCACTGACGTCATCATGAACCTCTGGGCAGTGTTGTCCTATGTAGGTCGGTCGTGGTCGGTCAAAAGGGTCGTGTCGACGGAATTGCAGTGTCAAGACCTGTCAAAGTGGGTCGACAGATCGTGAAGATTAACTATGTACGGTAAATCCATGATAATAGATAGCGATAAACAAAATAAACAAATCAAGACGGTCACATCGTCTTCCTTGCGCTCGCCATTGACTGCATTTCTTGTGGCTTCCTCGTGAACCTCAGTCTCTTCCTCCAATTTGCTTCTTTTGAAGTCTGAATCGATTGGAACTGCCATGCGTGAGGAGGATGTCAGGTGTTTGGTTTCCAGGGTAGGAAGTCCCAAGAACAGGGCAAGGCTCGTGAAATTGTGGAGATGGAGTGTATGGGGAGATTAAATAATAACTGGCGTGAGACTGGGGGGGAGATGAAGGAAAAATGGGGGGTGACGGGACATTCTCCTTTGCAGCCTCGTCGTGAATTGCTTGCTCTGCGTTCGCTTTGACGTCTGAGGATATATAGGTACACCGTGCAAGATGTGGAAGCATATGTTGCTTTGGCTTTCCCGTTTTTGGGTGTACCTGTTTAAGAGCTTGAAAGCTTATGGGTAAGCGTGCACTGAATACAATAGAATGAACACACACCTTCGACATGTAGCTCTTCCTCCGATCGAGCAGCAGAAATCCCAATTGTTGCAGCCACCCTATCAAGATCCCAAAAAATAGACACCTAAGACGAAATGCAGGCATTTCACCGCGCGTTTTTTGCTCATTTGTTAAGCGAATCAATGTTGACGGGGTGGATCACAACTCAGAATATTGATACACTCTTCTTAAATCAAAGGAGGTCTGTTTAATCAATCTTGTTCACATTGAGGATGTGGCAAGAGACAAACAATATTCTAATTGAGGGTAGGCTGAGGAGGTGGCAAGTAGATACATAAACCAAGTAACCCGTACCAGAAATTCAATATAATCAATATAATCAATTCTCGACCCTTGGTCATCATTTTTGCCTTGTCCGCCTATGTAGGACACGGCTTCACAGCCTCGTACTATTTGGAAGTCTACCCTCGAATATCCAATATTCGAATTCCGTGCTCCGCCTCTCCTTGTGGCGCACCAAATGTGGCGTCGTGCAAGTTCAAAGCACTTCCATACAAGAACATAGGCGTCGTGATCGCTCCCCAAGTCCTTCCAGAAGGAGCTTGTATCTCAAACGTGTGTTGTGCAGCGCACATGGTGTGCTTGTTCAGGAATACATGGCATGGTATGTATGTAGTATTGTACGGATGTAGGTATGTATGTAGGTATGTGATGCAATGCGATGTCTCCGTCGTACTTGATAAATATGGTGATGCTGATGATGAAAATGTAAGCGAGACAGGTGTGGAGAGACAGATGTCGACTAATGGTGCTTGACGAAGAAACGAGATGTAGTAATCGGAAACGGACAGAAAGAATCTCACAGTGACGTAGGCTCTAGCACATCCGGCTTAAACCTCAGCCTGGCAATGAGCACTGTATCCCAGCTGCGCCCACTGCCATTCTTTGAGACCTTGCTCGCAGAAAGCGCATGCCCCGGCACAGGCTCATCATACGACGGGCCACCGAGTTCCGGGGGAACGTCAGTGTCGGTGGTGAATGTGCCCCATGGCTGCCCATTCCGCGGAGAGGAGAAGACATTAAAGTGTGCCTGGGCAAGGTGAGGGTGAGGGTGAGAAACGTTGGAAGCACATATTTAGGTACATACCTGTCCGTCAGGGTGATTATGGCTAACGAACAGCGCGTAGTCCTGCGCATCCAGCGTACCAATGACTGTATACAGATTGATGCCCAGAACACGGTATAGATGTAGGAACTACTCACCCAGGAACAGATCTTCCTTCTGAATGTGATGTGTGGGCCCAAAAATCTGCATGATCGCGTCCACGTTTGATTTGAACCACTTCTTCGGAACTTCGAGGCGCTCCATGTAGCGATACATGGTTGTCTCCGTGAGGATATGTGCTGTCTTGTGTCCTGACCTTAGAGGGAATGAGTAGCGCCTGCTAACGCTTTGCCTGTCCCACCGTAAACCGCATCAGATCGACAATACACAAGTAGAGGGAAGAAACGGGAACTGACGACGATACAGCGCCGCTCTTTCCCCTGAACGTCAGCAGACCTACAAACGCATCGTACCCCCTCTGCGCAACGTTGCGCTTGTCCTGCCTCTGGCTTCCCGACCGCACACGCCCGTAACCGTATAAGGACGGCAGTCCACGCGCTGCACCTTGCGCACCCTTCTCTGGCGCCAACGAGTTGAACAGGGTGACGAATTTTCCCTCGGGCTTGAGGAGATATCCCACTGCCCCGAGCTTGACTCCGGAGGGTTCCCAGAGTGGGAGAGTCACTGTGCGGATCCGTTAGCGCACAGTTTTGAGGAGGGAAAGAGAGGGTAACGCACAGGATGGATGGAACTGATGATTCAGCAGAAGTCGATATCTCCTCTCATCCCGCATCATCCGAACCTTATCATCATGCGGCGCAGGGCTCTCGTACCCTGATCCTAAGATCTCACTCCCTGCTCCACCGGGCGTCGTGAGCCCAAGTCCGAGGTCCTCAAGGGAGCGACTGGACGGAGTATGGGAGAATAGCGATGACGTGCGTGATGAAGAGGACGATGACAAAACGCCCGAGGGTACTGACGGGGTGTATAGCGCAGGCTCAGGTTCGGGCATGCGGATGGGCCCAGAGGAGGAGGAGACAATGTCTTCACGATGGGAGTGCAGGGAGTGCAGCTTGTGCTGTTCGACTTGCTGAGAAACCCTACGAGAGTGAGAAGAGGACGAGGTAGAGAGGTCTTCGTCTGCGGTGACGAAGGTGCTATCCGTGGCAGATGAGTCTGGAGAGGTACCGTGGCTACCCAAAGCACTGTCGATCACTGATAAACGAAAACTATCAACACCAAAATAACCAGCAAAATGAACGAAAATAACATACACGGCGTCGACCCCATTATCGGCAGTGGTATGGGGTGCATATCCGGCGACGGCCTCGACCTCGAGTGATCCCAATCCCAATCCTGTCGGCTCCGCTCGATCCTAATTGGAGAGGACAAGGGTATCGGCGGTTCCTCCCCAGTCGTATTCACCGCCTCCTCCAAAAACGCGTTGCGCATCACGGTGACATCCTTAACAACCTCCTCAAACGACGGGCGGGATTCGGGATCTTGGTTCCAACACGCGTGAAGGAGCGTCCAGAGGAGCACGGTATTAAAGCGTGTATGAGGTAGGGCGGGCCGTTTGTTTTCTCCTTCGAATAGGAATTAAGGTACTTCTGGCAAACAATGGGGAAAATGATAACGAACGAAGCACAAAATGACGAACGGCGTCGTCATCTGCAAGCGGCCATGGCATCTTTCCCATCGAAAGAATCTCGACGCACGATATGGCGTATGCGTAGACGTCCATCTGCGCCGTCAATGCGAGTTGACTCAGGCCCGACATTAGCTCCGGAGCCTGCCACCTTAATGTTCCGCCTGTAGAGAATTTTCACATGAACAAAACGAAGCGAAAACATACGGAAACGAAAACATACGAGGCGGCATCGTCCCACTCAGTCGATACGCCTCCGACTTCATCTCGCTCTGTCCGAAATCGGAGATCACACAATGCATGTCATCGTCAACGAGCACATTCGCCGCCTGTAGCGGCATAATCAGCGAGAACTGAAAATACGAAACGACAAAAATGAACCTTCAGATCCCCGTGCAACACCCCATTCGCATGCAGATATTCCATCCCCTGCGCAATCTCCACCATATACCTGAAGAGATCCCCCTCCTTGGGGATCACCGCGCCCTTCCCTTCCACTTTGCTTACGCTCCCAGGGCTCCTGCTATGCCTCTTCACATGTCCTGGACTGGGCTGTGCTTGTCCTGACTCCCAGATCGGGAACACCACCCTCCTATTCCCGCCTTCCATCCCATCCTCAACGCCTCTCTCCACCCTCTTCAAAAACTCCACCAAGCTACCCCTCTTCATATACGCGCACACAAAGAACCACGGCCTCTCCCCGCTCGCACTGCTCGCCCCATAAAGCTGCAGCACCCCCGGATGCCTCAGGGCTCTCCACACCCCCACCTCCCGCACAAACAGCTCCCTTGGTGTCGTCGGCGCTAAAACCTTGATCGCTACTGTCCGTCCACGCCACGACCCGCGGTACACGTCAGAGAAGAACCCCACGCCGATGCGGAAGTCGCGCGTGATTTCGTATCGCGTGATGGTCCAGGATGGGAGGGAGGACGGGGGAATTCCAGCGCCACGAGACATGCGCTGAAGTGCGTCGATGCCAGACTCGATGAATTCGCGATCGAGTGTGGGATCTCGCGCCCAGCCGTTACCGTCTATGTCTGGTGGAGGGGAAGCAGGGGCAGGATTAGAACGGGTACCCTTGGGCTCGCTGTCGGTGCTCTTCCGCCCTACCTTCCCCGGGCTCCCCACAGCGCTCCTCACCCTCTCGAGCCCCCACCTCTTCGGCCGCTCCGTCGTCTTCTCCTCGTTCTCCTTCGCTTTCTCAACACCATCCTCATGTCTTCCCTCCCCTTCTCCAACCCTCTCCAGCGCCCGCTGAAGCGTCTTTATCGCCTCTGGCATCTCCTCCCGCCCAATTTGAAGCACACTCAACATCTCCGCATCACTCCCTGCCCTCAGCGCAGTGCGGATCAGCGCCCGAAGGTCTTCACTATCCTTCTTGGCATCCTGTGCGTTTTGAGAAGTATGCAACGTGCGGAGAGTGGGGAGGATTTGGGAGGGGCGGAGGGTGGATGGTGAGGTAGGGGGCTCAAGAAAAGGTGAGGTTGTGGATCGCGGAGGTGTGGTGGGGAATGGAATTGGTACGGTTGTGGGCGGTGTGGTTGTTGTGATGATCTTGGGAGCACTGAGACTAAGAGAGGGTGATGGCTCCAGCGGCTGTGGCTGCGTGGATGGAGACGGCGACATGGGGGAAGGTCCAGGTCGCAAAGTCGCCATGCTGGAACTCATATCCATCCCCGGCGTCTGCGTGCCCTCAGTGATAGAATATGTCCCTTCCTTACTCAACGTGGGCGCTATCTCCAGCCCCAACCCCACCGTCTTCCCGTCACCTTCATCTTTCTTCCCTTCTAACATGCCCACCAAAGCGCGTACCTCTTCCCTCCTCCTCCTCTCACTCTCCTGCACAGTCCTCAAGATCCTGATCTGGATCCCCAGGCCGAACATCCCGAGCGCCTCCCCAAGCGCCTTGTCGCATGCCTGGATCTGCGCCTGAATCTCGTCACGCTTGAGATACCGCTTGAGAAAGGGCCTGTGTGCTTGTTTGAGGAGGAATGTATGGACGGTGTGAAACGATCTGTTGAAGAGAGGTTGGTAAGTTTCAGTGCGTACAAATTAAGAAAACTGAGAGGACAACTGTTCCGAAAATGAGTTGTGCGGTGGAAAGATGCGTAGAACAAGCGCAGGCACAGAACGCAAAGACGATAGTTGCAGGATTTTCACCGGAAGGTCGAAACCTCAACCGGCTAACCCAAAGTACAAAGAGAAGAAGCTCACTCGATCAACTTGCCCACAGGCACCCTCAACTCCTCCCCAACATCATCACCAGCCTCGTGCACCTCCTCTCGTACTGACAGCAGGATCTCGGCACAGCGCTCGGTGAGACGCAGGCATTGAAGGCGGTTCGTCTTAGGCAAATGTATGTCAGTTTAGGAAAAGGGGTAGAGAATAGAGGAATATATCGTTCTGGTGGGAGACAAATTTTGGAAACAGCAGAGAAATTGTGAAGGAGAGATAAAGGACTGCTGTTAAAATCTCAAGGAAAATGTACTCACATCAACACCTTGAACCGAGTCCCATATTTGCAGCAGTATACGTGCAGCAGGTGCAAGGCCTGGCACCGGAGCAAATTCCAAGAGATCAACAGAATTTAACAAGACTTCGTGTGCAATGTCCGCCGCCGTACCTAGCACGGACGCCGTCGCCTGAGATACCCTCTAGCGATGTATTATATGGGTTGATTATTCAAAGAGACAAGATGATCAGAGAAGACGAACCTCCCGTGTAATCAACCACCCCTCTGTCTGTTCCTCGGGTATGGTTTTCTTCCTTTTGGGCGTGTCTTGCCAGGGTCTTGCGCCTGTTCCCTTCCTCGCGCCTGATCTTTCCTCATCTACATCATCCTTCCCAAAGCTCGCCCACCAGCTTGCAGGGCTGCCTAGGACTCCGTCCCCTCCATTCCCAACACCACCGTTCGCCCGTCCTTTCGGTGACCGCGACCCCCCTAAAGAGACGCCAAACATGGAAAACCCGCTTCCCTCTTCCGAAGCTGAGAGGGGCACACTCGACTCGGAAACAACGCGACTGAGCGGGGAGCCCAACGTCCCCATACCTGAACTAGAAGGGGCGGGGGGCTGGGGCCGAATAGCAGACATGGTACGCCCACGTGGGCGACCTGCTTGAGCTCCTGAGGGTGGAGAGAGAACGCCTTGTTCTGGAAGAGGGCGCGATGCGGAAACTGGAGTTGTAGATGCAGACGAACGCGGGGAAGCATTGGGATTGAGCGGGGAGGGTATAATTGGCGAGGAGCCAGAGACGGAGGAGGCTCGCCGCGAGCGCGTGAGAGGTGGCGTCGACATTTGCCTCCAGCGATGTGGCGCAAATCCAGTCTATTGGGTATCGCGTCTACGCCCGCGTCCCGATTCTCGAGAAAATTCCGGTGGAGAAGGAAGACTGCCGCAGTGAGAAAGCCTTGGCTTTTTTGAGGAGATCGCCTTCTGCAAGGGTTGAGAAGAGGAGAAAAAAGCAAAGGGCGGGCGATACGCGTAAGATGGGAGAGGGGGGGGCTGACGTCGTTGTTAATATAACAACAATTCCGCGTGGGAACCAGCGATTTGGGCGCCTATTCAGTTCAAGTTGTTGAATTTGATTTTATCTAGTGAATTCCAACCTCAAACCAGCGGCCCACTGTCCTCGTTATAAGTAGGTGAAGTGGGGGCTGGGATAGATGGTGAGTGTTGGGACTGGATAGTGGAAACTCGCAGATCAGAGAAACACGTTTGCAGCTTCCCAGCCTTGACAATGCTTCCTCGCTTCTCCGAGCACTGCACTCGGATCTACCTCCCCGATGACTGTGTAGTTCTTACAGCTCAACAACGCACATTTTCTCTCCAAGAGCCTTACTCGACTGATGGGGAAGGTATCTTACGTGTCACATGCATATGGGCAGTAAGGATCATGACAGTGTCAACTCCAGCGCCCGCAGAACTCTGAACAGTGTTCTGAAGCCGGACAGGCGTTGCCCTTTGATTTTAGATGCACCATTGTCTACCAAACGGGACTTGAATTTCCTCGGATGGAATAGACGTCGTCATTACCGGCCAACAGCTACGTACTTGTACAGCTACTGGAACCAGGCTACCCTGACAACTTGCTGACAACCAATAATTCTCAACCGCCACAGCCAACGGATCACATAGGATGATCCAGTCTCGTCGACACATCCCAGGTTTCTTGACCCGACGACCCTGGTCACCAAGCTGAGTCTGTATCCCTCCAAAGAAGCGTCTTTTCAGCTGCGCAACTGGCGTTTGGGGTTCAGCTGTCTATATTCGTCCCATGCTGCGCCTATATTCTTGCCCCATATGCTCGGGGCGGACTGACGAATGACTGGCGATGATATACGTTCACTAGCTCTTCACACCGACTGGCGCAGCTACACAATTCGCGTCATCTATATGTTGTCGACTGGAGAGAAAGCCTGGTAACCAAGGGAACAGCGAAGGGCAAGCAAGATGGGAAGAGGCGGAGAACCATGGGCGACATTATATGTGATCATTTCAGCCTGGCCCCGCTATAAGGAAGAGGCTTCCGCATTACTGGAGTACATACTGTCCAGTACCAATCCTTAAGAGAAAAAATGGAGTTGATCACGACCCTTAAGGGACCCTTGATCACGGAAGAAAGATCATCCTATCATCTCCCATTGGGAACTTAAACGTTTACATTGAGTAGTCGTATTTGACAGTGTTTTTTTAATTTTTATTTACTGATTGAAAGTTTGAAGCGATTGTCAATAAGATGGATGCGGAGAAGGGCAAATCTCAAGCGCGACGCACGGACAATTAATTGTCTTCCTGTTTCAGCTTTTTGCCGAATCATCGTTTCTGTCCCCCCAGCCCCCCCACATAGCGCGCCATCCTGAGCGCATTTTTGAATGCTGGACTCTAACCTTCCCAGCCTGCCGGTGGTAGCCACCAGTATCATAGCTCTCCTTACAGTTGGAACCATTTATGCTCGACGGAACTCACAGAGGGGCGGTCGCAAGTTACCCCCCGGCCCAGCAGGACTTCCTTTTCTCGGAAATCTCTTGCAAGTCCCAAGCGATGTGTGCTACATATTCCTATGAATCATTGTGCAGACCTTTAACCCAGTCCCGTCAGCATATGGCATCACACTTCAGACATGTGCTGGAAGAATACGGGGGCCTTGTATCGTTGAACTTGGCTGGAATTGTAAGCAATCGGTTTTGACGATTTTCGACCTGTGACGGTAACAATTATCGTGGTTAGCCAGTGATTTTGATTGGGGACATCAAGGTTGCAAAGGATCTGCTTGAAAAGCATTCGAGCAAACATTCTTCCCGTCCAATTCTTCACTACGTTGTGAGTCATTAGAGCTCGCGATTTCTCACGCGTTTACTTATTCTGAACCTCAGCGTCACCATGTAGATCCTACAAACGTTCTCTGGGCTATTACCGAGGAAAACGAGTCTCACGCCATTGCGCGAAAATTAACTGCCGGAATCATGTCTGGTGTACGAGCTGGAAAGACAGAGCCACTACAAGAATTCGAGGCCCTCCTTAACATTGATCATCTTCTTGCCGACGGTGGAAAAGACTGGTATGATCACATGGAGCGGTAAGTCTGTCGATCTGTGTGAAGACAGTACAAAGCTTATCCTTTAGCAACTGACAGAGTCGCGGCAAGCACAGTGCTCTCAGCTATGTTTGGGTTGCAATGCCTGACTGGCCATGAACCAGACCTCAAAGCGGTTCTCGACGTAAGTACACTCCTTTCATTTGAAGCACACTCCACTAAAGTCTCAACCAGATTCTTGCTGAAGGACTACACCTTACCACTCCTTCAGCTAGTATCGTCAATGTCTTCCCCTTCCTTGATTGGATCCCTGGACCCATGCCTTGGCGCGTTCGGGCCAACGGATTCTACGAGCGAGACCACGCGATTTACAATAGGCTTATCGATGAGGCTCTGACAGGCAAGGGGTCCGAGATGAACACGTATGTTTTGTTCTTCTTCTTCCTTTAACATTAGACTGGACAGTTTATGGACATTGTATCAGATGGGCTGCTGCTTTTGCGAGCGAAGATAAACCTGAAGGAGATCAACGTCACTTGCTGAAACAGTTTTCTGCGGTGTGTAACTATGATTGTTTCTCGTGACTCAGCACTGAATACACCCGGAATGCTTTAGGCAGCCATCTCTACAGTGCGTGTTTCGCTAGGTTTCTGCGGGCTTTTCTCACTTTTTTTTTATTTATGTCAGACGACGGTCTCTCTGCAGACTTTTGTTCTTGCCTGCATTCGTTATCCCGAATGGATTGCCGCTGCTCAACAAGAACTTGACAATGTTGTGGGACCTGACCGATTACCGTCCTTCAAGGATCGGGCTTTCCTTCCTCATATAGAAGCTGTAGTTCGAGGTATGCATTTCAGTTGTTTCGGCGTATGGGAGTAATTGATCTCTTATGCTGTTCAGAAACTTTGCGATGGCGTCCCGCATGTATGTCCCACATGTATGCTCTAGGTTGAAAGCTTATCACAAGTTGTAGCTCGTTTTGGCCTGCCCCACTACTCTACTGCCGACGACGTGATTGAGTATCAGGGAGAGGAATATTTCATTCCCAAGGACAGCATCATCTTTGCTGTGTCATGGTAGGTTTCACTGCTAGTGATAAAATTCAAGCTCACCCTTGCCAGGGCCATGGAACATGACCAATCACAGTTTGAGGACCGCGACCGATTTATGCCGGAACGCTTCCTTGACGCCAATGGCCAGTTGAAGTCAGACTATGCGACGAGTGCATTTGGCTTCGGCCGAAGGAGTCAGTGCTAACATCAGCCTATATGTTTTGTGCGCGAGTTACTAATCCGATTTAACAGTATGCCCAGGCATCCCTTTCGCCCTGCGGACACTTTGGATCGATATTGCCACAATGCTTTGGACCTTCAACATTCGCGCGTCCGAAACGCCGGATCCCAAAACGGGCCTGCCCTTCAAGTACGACGACAGTGATGCGGCATTTTGCGGAGATGTTCGTCGTTGGATGTACTTGTCTCTGTCTTGCATACTAACTCTTTTATTGGCGACATAGTTGACAAACTCGCCTTTCAGATTCCCGGCTGTCTTTGAACCTCGTTCCCAGCAACGAGCCTCGGTGGCCAGGAGGGAGTGGGCTGAATGTGAGAAGGACTTGAACGTTTTGCTTCCTGCACCGAAATCCGGACCTTGAAGAGGCTTCTCCCATTTATTATTCTGCTGTTTCTTTATTTCTCCAGATAAATGGGATTTTCGCCGCTCGGGCACCGATCGTGCCGACAGAGCGGTTGAAGAACATAACAGCATGATCGGTTGGTCTCTAGCAAGCATCGGGACCGCTCGCAATCGACAAGTGGAAGTCCTACACACAAGTCGCGGCTCCGCGTTATTTCACCACGCTACAGTTCGAGAACTCGTTTCACCTGAACACACCAAGGTGACTTTTGCAAAACAAACTTGGAGCCGGAAGTGGAAATCTGAGTATTCAGATAAATATTCAAATGAGAGGTTCTCCTGCATAGCATTGGATCCTCGCAATCGCGCGAGGGCCAATCATTTTTATAGGTAGAGTACATAAAGGTACAGGAATGGCAAAGCGGATCAGTAAGCCTCAAGGCCTCAGGGGGAAATCGGACTACTGAGTAGGGGGGTGGCATCGCGATCAAACCGCGATGGGGTGGCGGCAAGCTTGCTATTTCAACACTCGAGGCAGTTCGCGTCTACTAACTCGAAATCGGTCTCCGCCTCGCGTTTCCAAACGCGTGCCAGACAGGAACCATTATAATTGTAAGCTGAACCATACAAAAGCGTATGG